>VZRE01002593.1:24237-43102 GCA_013396775.1 Cephalopterus ornatus | reverse complement strand
ACAACTTCCTTGTGAGGGGAAGAGGATGGAGGGACAGGCACCGACCTCTTCTCTATGGTTACCAGTGACAGGACCCAAGAGAATGGCCTGAAGGTGTGTCAGGGGAGGATTAGGCTGGATATTAAGAAAAGCTTCTTCACTTAGAGGGTGGTTGGGCGCTGAACAGGCTCCCCAGGGCAGTGGTCACAGCACCAAGCCTGACAGAGTTCAAGAAGCTTTCAGATGACACTCTCAGGCACATGGTGTGACTCTTCGGGATGGTCCTGTGCAGGGCCAAGACTTTGACCCAATCCTTGAGGATCCCTTTCAACTTAGCATATTCTGTGAAATACTTGTCAAAGCAAAAGACATCAACTGAATCCTGAAATAGTCACAACAGCTTGGATATAAGGTCAGATGAACACAGTCTCAAATGTTGTCACGGGAGTCCCTTCAAACTGCAAAGCACACATGAAGAAACTATTCTGCATGAGGCAAAAAGGGACAATGATGCAAACACTGCAAATCAACAATAAACAAAGAAGTGAATTCACACTGCTGTGTGTATATCTCATTTTTTCATCTCATGGACAGTGCAGACACATCCAACAAGATAAGCCATGGATCCCTGAAGAGAACTTTTCTACCTTCTTTTTGCATCAGTTATACTAGACAGTTCTACAACCTCATCATTTCTCCAGAAACCAGTGGATTGCTCTCCAGAGATGCCAGATTCCAAAACAGAGGAGTTTATAGAGACTCACAATATCAGAAGTTGCATCTGTGAATTTTAACTGTCACTGTATTTCTCCTGTTAGTGTATTACATTAGATTTACCAGCATTACTCTCAACTAAAAACAAATGTAGCCTTCAAGGCACTATTCATATTATGCTGAGCAGACTTGCCACTTCTTTATATATCATTCAACCGAGAAAAACAGAAGGAAGGTGGGAGTCACTCTGGCATAACCAATTTCTGACTTCTGGTCAGGAAAGTAATTACAAGAAGCCTTAGTGATGACTTATCTTCATCCCAGACTGCAGAATGGACACAGACCATGTTGAAGCAGTGCTTGTATGGGTAGCTACAAAATACAACTTAAGATTGTAACCCTAGACAGTGTTTCAACTCTAGCAACACAAATACAAACCCAAAACTTTATAAATAATACTTTATTTATAAAATTTATAAATAAAACTTTATAAATACTTATATTTATAAATAAATATAATATTATATTTATAAATATTATGTTATTTATAAATAATAAATTAAATAATAACTGAAACAATCTTCAGAAGTCCCATGAAGCAATATCAGATTAATAGTAACGGTTAATACACTGCTGATATTAAGATTAATCATGTTAAAAAATCTCACCTCTTCTTCAACCAGTGACCTCTTCTGTGCAGACCAGTTGTAGTCAGGATAGTAAGCTATAGTTGTAGCACTACCAAAGTCACAAAGTTTAATTGTCCCTTGGTTACTAATAAGCAAGTTTTCCACCTTCAAAAAGAGATAGGATAATATATTAAAGATGTTTTCTTTCTGTACACTAACGTACGTGCTTTTACACATCAGCTTACTTGTATAAACAAAAAATACTCACTTTAGATCAAAAGCTGTTTGCAGGAACAGAGATTTCAGACAGTACTGTAGTTTTATAGCAATATACCCAACTTCCAAAAAGAAGCAAACATACCATGAGCAGGAAACATTAAAGAGTGCAAGAAATAAACCCCAAAGGGAAAAAAAAAAAACAATTTCCTTAGAACCTAAGAAAAGGCCAGTTTTTCAGAGGAGCACTCGTAACACTGTTAGCTTATCTGCAGTGGAGTGGAGGTTAGGACTACCGTAGACACAAAACAGAAAGGTACTAGTACAGGAACAGTCTGCTAGGAAAACACCCAGAAAGAGGCAGACATGACCCTGTGCAGAGACAGAAACCAGCTATTTGAGGATCTTGTGCTGCCTGAACAGTTCATCATCATCCCTGCCTTCTTCTACTTCATAAATTCCAACCTTTCTGTTTGTTAAGTGAAATGGGGAAGAAACTTAAGGAAAGTAAAAAGTAAGTAAGTACTGTGGAATCAACCACAAAAGGGCTGAAAAACAAAATTTTTATCTCTGCACAAAGACAGGAAAAGGTGTAGAAGTTAAGAGGCATACTGTAATATTAGAACTCCATGCTTCAGATAACTAGGTTTATCTTCCCTTTCCCTTTGAAGACACATCATCTCCAGACTAACTTCTGTAAAACCTCAGTTTACAGAACATCCTATTAGTTCTCCTTACATGTGTCCCTTCCAACTTCTTCCATCATAAAATGAATTTTGACTGCCCTGTGGGAGGACACAAGCACTGTTAATGATGTGGTTAGAGTATCAATCTCAACGAGCAACCCAAATTCCCTTCTCTGTTGGATAACCTTTGCTTACCTCTGTGTACAACAAGAAGGGTGAGCATTCAACATCAAATTAAATTTATACAATAAAAATGGTCACAGCATGACCAGAGACCAAGCTTCTGTGCAGGTATGTTCTGAGTTTTGTGCTTTGACAAAGGTTGCTAATAGCATAAAGCCTTCCAGCTGATTGAGATTTTAACAGGCTCTTTGACCTGTGTTTTACAGACTAGTTGTGCACTACATGACAAATCCTGAAGAGGTGAAATTCAGACAATTAAAATATCAGAAAAGCACTGATATTTTACAAATCACCTTCTAACTAGCTTCGAATTTTTATAGCTCGATAACTAGCCAGGTTCTTTCAGTGGTGAACACATGTATTTTAAGTGCAAGTTTCGCCCTAAGATCTCAGGAACAAAGAATGGACCACACTGACAAGTGTGAGAAGGAAACCCACAGGAGGACAGAAGAAGCCACTAGCAGCAAGGTAAACTTGTTTTTAAGCTGCACTATAGAAGGTCATGAAACCTCATATTTTTAGTCAAGCTAATTGAGAAAAATCTGTCAGAACTCCACCCTACCACACCCCTCCCCAAAAAGTACGCGTTTGAGGTAGGCTCAAAACTTTGACCTATGGTTTTCTACACTGCTGGCATCAGTTCAGCCTTCTAGAAAGGGTGACACAGTTAAATGATCTCTGTTTGGCTCCTGACTGCAGTAAGGCCTCTGACTACTGCCACACAACTATCACCTTTGCTTTACAGCCCCCACAAACATGAAACCAACACTTCCAAATCCCTGCTTTTTTCCATGTTTTATCTCTGCCAGGAGCTTACATTACTTAAGAAAAAAAACAGTCCTTGAATTACTTCTGTGGAGTTGGTTATGTAAAAAAATTGCATATTTATTTGTAAGTAGTTTTCTTAGCCTTTTTTTTTCCAGAAAAGAGATGCACCTTTTCTAGAAGCCAGAGGCTGGTGTATGGAAATTTCAGTGAAGAACACAAGATCTTATTCTAGAAACTAACACCAAGAAAGTTCAATCCAGACTTGGTTAACATGTCTTTGACATTATGTAGAACTCTGTTCAGTGGTACCAAGGAAAAAAAGGAAAAAAATAAAAAAGAAATGTTCTATCTAAAAAAAAAACATGTTCCTGTTAATGGGCTATACTAGTGTCTAACAAATCTTTCAATAATGTTAAAAGCACTTAACACATGTTTACTTCTAAGAAGTGGTTTCATTTTCCTTTCCCTAAAGTGATTGAGTACAAGCTCCTTACTTAAGGAACGAATTTTCCTTTCTTTATATTCAGCTGAAATCAAATCAAGCTGGAGACAGACACACATGTGAAATTCAGACACTGCTTCAGGAGCAAGAATCTTGTCCTATTCTGTTTGTTTTCACAAAAGTTCGATACAAAATATTCGTAATACAACAGAATCTCACTGATTATTAGGACTTCTTCATCTAAGGTATAGGGAACACAAAAAGGTGAACCTCCATCTTCAAAAATACAATATTCAGCCTTTTTTTGAAACATTGTAACACACCTTTAAATCTCTGTGGATAATAGGAGGCTTCTGCTTATGCATATGCTGCACTGCTCTGCAGGTCTGGTAAAAGATCTTCAAAACCGTGTCACAGGAGATAGGTCCTTTGGATTCTACTTTCTTTAAGAATTCCACTAGCTGTCCTGCAGGAAAGCAGAAAAATTCACATAAGCACACAGAGAACACTGCAAATTCTGAAAGCTTGGCACAAATAGACAAACACTTCACTTGTCAAGAAAGATTTACAGTCCTGAGTTGCATTAAATAGATATTCTGAAAGTGGCAAATCCACACTGACTGCAGTGACAAAAGAAATAGTGCTCTAAGGAACTACCCCTACTCTTCCTTTCTCTAGCTAGTCTCAAATACAAAAAACTTAATAATTAGCTCATATTTAAGACAAGGTTGAATTGTAGTCTAAAAAAACATGATCTTTATCCTGTAAGAGATAAGGTTTAACTCCAGCTCCACTGAACCGTGCTATCTTCAAGAGGCTTTCCTAGCTTCTAAGTTATGAAGCAACCTGTGCAAAACAGCTGTCAGAAGCAATGTGCATTGTTGGGAAAACAAATAAAATTTACCTTTACACAGCTCTGTAAGTAGAAGAAACTCTCCCTGCCCCGTGTCTGATTCTTCTTTTCCTATAGATGCTGCAGAGCAGAACTGGACAATGTTGGGATGACCTGAAAGTTTTTTCTGGAGGTAACATGTTCAAGGAAGATGATTGCCAAATTTATTGACACCATTGCATCCAGCAGTTCGCTTGAAATGCTAGCTTAAAGCCACAGAAAGCATTACAGCTGCAATTAATATACTAAGCAAAACAGGGAAGTCCATGCCACAGCTGTAAAAAACCTGAGAAAGTCACCCAAGCTAATGTAACAAAAAGTCAAAACAAAATATTAAAAAACCCTTGTGATTAAGGCACTGAGGAAACTGGACTCCATAACAGGTTTAGCTACTTCTTCTTGACTTTGACAATGACTGCAAAACATTACAGAAGTAGCAAAGAAACCTGTTTATCAGCTGCTTCCCTAGATGGCTGATCGAGAAGAAAGAGCTATTGTCTCCTCAACTATCTTTCCAAAATAAGTATTAAGTATGCTGTGTTTAAGTACCCAAAGTTCAAAAGAAACAGAGGTCTAAAAGTGCAAGGAACTTATCCTCTTATCATAGTAATAATTCTTCATAGTAAAACTTCGTTTCACTTCCAGTTCAAAAATTCAAGGTATCATTTTTGAACTATGTAAAGGCAAGTACCACGTAAGTGGTCTCAGTTCGTGACAGTGGAAGTCACATTACGCCTGTCTGTGCATCACCCTGGTCATACACTGAGACTCATGCCTATGAGACCAGCACACACACTATTTACAAGATGCATTCCCCAAGTCCAAAGAGAAAAAAGCAAAGATGCTGTAAGTACAACAAAGCTACTAAAAAGGGGCAAGCTGGATCCACCAAATTAGAATAATTCCAGCCTTATGCACAACCTTCTATTCAGAGCTGCAGGAGTTATTTCCATTTCACAGTTTCATCCCGGTAAGTTAGCAGCAATTAATCCTTGCTCATGTTGTACATACACTTTAACGACTGAGCTGTGAAAAACACCCAAAAAACATTCAGTTCTTTACTCTTGGCAAGAAAAAGTCAGAGTAGCTAGAAAATATATGTTGCTGTGGTAGTCCGTTCTTGCATCTAGTAAATGGTGTTTAGGGTAAGATTCTGCCAAAAGTATCAGCAATCATAAAAAGGAGTGTTTGAGTAGCTTAAATTTAGATCAATGGGTTTGCCTGGTAATCCAAAATGAAGCTGAATACTCAGAGGGGAACACATCAGCATACCACAGCTACTCATTGACCCTTGAAACAAACTGAGGAGATGCTGGGGAACAAACATCGAATTTACTAAAGTCGAGGATTGAAAACATTCTGAGATTACATTATACCTTCTACTATCTAACATCACTGAAGACCAAATGGACAGCAACAACACTGAGAAACATCTGCTTCTAGATTCTGATGCATGTAGTCTACTGAAATTCCTTCCTTAATATTCAGCATTAAAGCCAGATGCATCCAAAGCAGAAATTAATAGAAATTTAGACTACAAGCAAAGAGCAACAAATCCAGTGCACAAGAGTGAATTTTATTTAAGTACCATCTGAATAGTTAAAAGGTCTCTTGACCACGTTCACAGGACTGCAATAAAGCCCAAGTAGGAATTTCATTTCTTGCTGGAAGTACATGGCAAAGTCTACAAATGCTACAAAAATCTTCTCCACACATTATATTGCAGCAATTTTGGAAGAACTTACCTTGCTGGATGTTAGTGCCATATTCATAACAAACCATGAACCAGACCTCCCTCGGAATGTCAGTCCACTTAGGCAGTGTATGGCATGGAACGAACAGAATCTGCACAGTCCTTTTTTTTTTCCTCAGAAATGTCTGATATCAGGCAATGTCAGAGAAAAGGATACCATAAAACAAACTTCTTGAATAATGGCTTTGTTCTTTTCTTCTTCATTAGACAACAATCGCTGTCAAAAAACAGAATAATTGAAAGATATATAGTTACTAAAACTTACAGAATAACAGTGCATGGATTTTATTTTTTCACAGAATACAAAGGATAAACTGTAATCAAAAACCTAAGGAACTGTGATTGGGCAGTAAACAAAGCTGTCTTATTGTACATTTTGACATTCTGCCATAAATATCACCCCATTTTCCTGGACTATTCATGTTTAGTGATAATTGAGCAGTTGTAACTTTTGACACTCTTAAAAGTAACTGCTCTGACAGTTCTCTATTGTAAAAAACACTAAAGTCTCCTGACTACAGCATTGTGGAGTAACAAGCAAAGATTCATCTTCTGCCTGAAATCTTTAGTAACAAACTTCAACCCACTCCACACAAAACTCCTTCCAATTATGTAGCCCAGCTTTTTCAATGGTTCCTGACTAATCAGCAGTAGAGTCAAGCATTACTTTTACCAAAATCACTTGGATTTGGAGTCAACATTTGGCTATAATTAGCCTGAGCATTTGATACAAAAGCGCAAGTTTCACAGAACAGAAGAAGTACAGTAATGGTTCACCTTTTTCTTCTGTTATTTTTGGAAGACATTTTGAACACATATAGTATATGGGTTTGGTCACACATTTTGTTATTGTAGGATGTGGTACGAAATGGAAAAAACCAGACAATTACTTACTGATGGTATAATGCCATCTTACCTCTCCAACACGTCATATTACCACCCTTCTCACTCTCTCTCCAGGAGAGGTCTGCGTGCTGATACAGCCACAAAACACCCCTTCTCCAAAAATTAAGCGTTTTTGGGGTGAACATAACTGACATGATTTATTTTTCAGCAAAATATGACTAGGTAAATGACTTCGCTTTATTCCCCTTTCCAAAATACTTCATTATTTCAGTTGTTTACAGCTGTTTATTATAAGCCTTGAGAAAACAAGAATTCAGAGAAGTGTCTCTTAAAAGTACCAGGCTGAATGTTTAATCAGAGTGTGGAGTACTATTTTTAACACTAAGAAAACTTACTCTGAGAGTACAAAGGTAGGCTAAATCTGGTTCTGAAGAGCAAAAAAGTATTCCTGTACTCACTAGGAAATATTCTTTTTACCCATGCAATAAAACGTTTGGGACAAGGTCATGAATTTCTGGACCAAATGAAGACACAAGCAGCAGTGGCACCTAACAGATGATTTCCCATGTTTTGCCATCTAAGTATAAAGTGCAGGCTCCTAAGAGAAGTGACCATTCTAAATAGTGTGCCACAAACATCACAATTATTCTGGATTTTTCAAAATTTCTTGTTCAGTGGCATACATCAAGGAATACCTGCCACGCTAAAGCATCAAGCTAAAACACAGACCTTACAAACCTGCAGTGAAGCAAATTAATATTACCTTTAAAGCATAATCTTTGCCACTTCCAAGATCTTGAGCTTCATAGACAAAAGCAAAACCCCCTACAAGAAGAAGGCACATTAAGTCAGTTTTAATTTCAATATTCAGGTACATCACTCTTTTTAGTCTAGGAGAACTAATACATGAATTTATATACTTTTCCAAATGTAACAAGCATACATATTTTTCAGTGGCTTGCCAGGAGTGCTGGTTACCTACATCCAAGATTTAAAATATTCCATTCCTTTCTTTCACGTATGCCAATAGCACATTTTCTTTGTTAGCTTCCTGCATTTTTTAAGTCTGCATATCCAGAAGGATAGGAAGCAATTTTTTTTCAAAGGTCCCTGTCAAGTCAAGACTCAGTACAGCCAGTATTCAGTTAAACTTCTTGGTATTACACTGTTAGGCTTCTTCTACTTTTAAGATAATTGTCATGCTTCAGCCCTCAGGTTAAAAACAGAAAGCGCTTTCAAGCACTGAAGCACACATTTCCAGTGAGGGTGATATTGTTACTAAACTGCAGTTCGTTATTCCATACAACATTCTTTTCCTTCCAACTCCTTTTGTCAAAATATCTATTTTCTCAAACACTTCCACTTTGCTCAAGTAAACTCTGCGCAAACTTCTGCAGAGTAAAACACTGAGGAAGAGTTACAGGTCTGCTAAGTTTCCTCATTGGCCCCCCATGTTAATCTATCAAAAGAACATATTTATACAATTCTAATCCATTTTTAAGACCCTAGTGTATCATTTCCATTTCTTCTGGGAACATCATCCTTGTGGTTACACGAGTAGTGAGGTGTATCTTGTCTACAGCAGTGTGTCTTCAACAGAGTAAAAGTCAAAGTGACAAACTTCAGTTATTTGCCTTTCTACTCCTCTACTACAAAACCTATTTTCACTGAACTACATAGCAATCTTCTCTCTCTAGGAACAATTTGGAGAATAAGCACAGAAGACGCCAGGAGAACTACACAATTTTACCAGTCAAAAATGGAGAGAACAGGACAACAAAATAATGAACCACCACAGGAGAGAAACGAGCTGACAAGGCACTTTTTCAAAAAGATGCAGAATCCAAATCAGTACAGTCACACCCAACACCTCCTCAGTAGATGAGAAATATTAACATGAGGCTGAAGTGAGCACAGGATTTGTTTTGTCCCACTTAATCAAATACAAGTCTTTTCAAGAAGTAATCACAACAATTTTACTTGGTCATTGACTGTCACAGTGTTGTCCAGGACTCCTGAATGGTTCTGTACAGACATCTTCTTAATTTGCTAGTAGTATCCACAACATGAAACAAACAAGTCACAGGCTCCTGGATACTGTCTTTGCTTTTGGGGCTGCAGTTCAGTGGTGCGATACATTACCCACACGTGCATTGTGCTTATCTGTTTACCATGATTCGTTCCGCACATCAGGAAGTTCCCCTAACTTTTCTAAACCCTCTAGAGTCCCAATGTTCTGATCAGTAACTCCAACCAGCATTTTGGGCATGGATGGGACAAGGGCTGGAAACAGAACAAAATTCACAGTTACCAGCAACTCAGAGCACTACCTGAAGACACTTTGCTCCTCTCTGAATGAGAATATACGCAAGAAAAACATGGTTCTGGAGAGCTCTGATCAGTTATGGCTACTGTTTACAGATTCAATAGAGCTGGTGAGACAACAAGAAGAATCTGTGAGTCATCCTTCCACTGAAGGCAGGTGCTGGGAAACCTTAGGTTTTGACTTGTCTCCCCAACCAGCTCCTTATTCCCACCCAGAGGCATTCCCCAGGTTTCAGAGTTTGCTGTCCCAGTGAGTCGCAAGCCCTACATCAGTGGACACCAGTCAGGGCACCACAGAGCTACTGTCTCCATGTCTTCATCCTACACAGACCCCACAGACCTTCTACAGAGTCAAAGTACTGCTGGCCCTACAGAAGAGTAGCCTTTACGTTGATGTTAATAAATATTTCAGTTATTTTATTCTAATAACCCTGCAAAATGCATCTTGAAAATATTTGCTTCAACTTCCAAAATTATGGCCTTCAGATCAGCACAAATTTCTAACACAGAATTACTTCACAGTTAGTTCCTCTGGAAGGCATTCTAGGGCAAAATGGTGACAGAGGAACCCCAGAACAGCTGTTCTGCAAGCTCATTTCAGCCGTGCACACTGTCACGGATTCCACAAGGGCTGGAACAGGGCAAGTCTACTCTGCATTTCAAGCACACACCTTTCTAGTACCTCTAAAAATACAAGCATCCACAGACCCACACACACGCACTCCGAAACACAACTGTGCTCCATACAAATGCATCAAATGTCCTCTTGGAAATAACACAAGTGAAAGCACCTATGAATCAGAATTAACTCGTAATCAATTCAGTCCACCATTTTCAGGCATATCCGATGAACAACCAAAGTGATCCAAACTTTCAAGAAGACCCCTAGAAACACTGCTACCTTTCCAACTACTTTACCCGGTGTGACTTTGCTCAAAGCTCTTCCTCCAGTGTAAGAAATGCTCACGATATAAACCAAATTGCACAATATCACCAAGCATGAAGGAGTAAAAGGAGGAATTCGTGGACCTGACTAAAAATGTTAAAGTACTCTCCTAAAAAGTTGTACTTCAAATTTTTGTGAAAAGTCCTGATCATCACACAATCCTCCCAAAACTCTAGACACATTCATACAAGCCCCACATTTTTCTCCCTCTGTCAGAAAATAATCTTGAAATTCATGCCTAAAACTCAATCACATTTATGAAAACAACTCAAGTTCACTTCTTGATGGAGGAGTCTGGGTTTTTAACACTCAGAATCACAATGTTACAACCAACTTAGAAGGGCTTCTGAAGATTAAGATATCCTTTTGCATTTAAATTAATCTCATTTCCAACGAAAAACCTAATTTTAGTCCTCTTCGTTGCTAGCTAGGAATCTAAAATTTTATATTCAGCTTCATGACTACTTCAAAACATACTGTTAGTTAAATTTCAATACTCACTGCAAAACATAAATGTTAATTCTGGTATAGCATTGCAAGTGAACACAATCACTTTGTGCAATGCTAGCCATTTAAAAGTTACAAATTGTTATCAACAGAAGTTAATACATACTCTGCCTAGGCTAAAGCACACATAACAAACTTCCAGTGAAGCATAACTGATATTCCCTGGAGTCAAACTGGTATACAAAATGTCCAAACTAAGACTTTCCTGAGATCAAATTTAAACCTGGCAAGACTCAACTTGTGTATTAGATCAATTACTACACTTTAACAGTTATGAAAAGGAAAAGTAATGAAGAAAGTCTTCCTTAAGGCCATTTCAATAGCACTACGTGTTACCTGAGCTCCTAGCAAGAGTTACACAGTAGGATCCTACAGTTTACACAGAGGTATTAGAATAGTGAGCTGAAGAGAGAAACTTCATTGAAATAGCAATAGCTGGAGAGTAGGTAAGTAGCTTAGAAGATGCAGTTCTAGTTTACTGATTATACCTTAAATTCACGTAATGAAATGCTAAACTTCACAGAACTCCAGAGAAAAAAAATCAGCAGTATCGTGCCTTGCTAACTGCTACTTCACTGCGGCTGTTGCACAGAGAATCCCACTGCTAAGGGCCTACAATCTCATCCTTTATAGCTCTGCCACTTGAAAGTGATGTTTTGAGATGAAGTTTCCCATTCTGTCATTTAACTGTTTCACCTGAACACAGTTCAGTTCCATACAACACTGCTCATTCCACATAACATCTGACTCACTACTACTGCAGCACTACAGCTGATACCAAGTTTAAATTCATGGATTTTCTGGGATACCAAGGGAGGCAGAGTAAGTTGTGAAGGTACTTCTAATTTAGATTTTCTTTTTAAACTGTCAGTTATTGGTGAAAACAATTCTTACACAAAAGGCAAAATTAGTCCTATTGCTTCATTCTTAGATGCAGTTTCACTTCAGGTTTGATGCTGGCTCTCTTAAAGCAGTTTTAATATACTCTCAATAGAGACAAGTTTACTGTCAAAACTTCTCCTCTACCCTAACAGTTTACTCCAGACCCTCTAATTAATATATTTTGCAAAAATGCAGAAAAAAAGGGAGAAAAAAAAGCACTTTCAACACAGCTGTACAAACAAACACCTGTGTAGTAGACAGGTGAGGCAAATGATAAAGTGGAAGTTAACAGTAGGGGTGTATAAAGAACATAATTACATTTGGGGTTTTTTCACTTTTTTTTTTTTCCACTCATGTAAACATCTGTAAGTGGTCTTAAGACAGTTTTCTGAAGCTTTCTATATCGCCAAAATCATCTCAGTATTTCCCCATACAGTGTATATACGTACACACCCATTCCAGCTCTTGCCCTGAGAGACAGGCTTTGCACTGCTGAAGCATTTCTGAGCCCCATTCTCAGAACACAGCCCAAGCTCTCAAAAATGGTCTCAGCTTAACATTTTCTGCCACAGAAATCGTGGCAGAGGGAAACCGGTTTTCTGTCTTTTTCTGTAAACATAAGCTCGCACAGAAAGGTTCACTACAGAGCACCATACCAACTCATGGAAACAGCGTAGCCAGAGTACTACAGCCAGTCCTGGAAGCAGTCTTGCTCCACAGCAAACCTGGAGTAACAAGGTAACACAAGAACACAGAACTTACCAGCCTCACTTTCCTCGCCCACACTGACAATCCTTAGCATCAGGAAGTAGCTCCTCTACCTCATTGTCTTTTATAGTGACCACTCTGCGCTCATCCTTATACCACCACAGCCCACATTCATTGATCCTGTCAGTACTTCATCATTTGCTTACAAAGATTAGAACATTCCTTCTTTTCCAACGAAGGGATTTGGCTTCTCCCTCAAGTTAAACCTAGGCATCACATAATGCTGAATAGTTTCACTGCACTGTTAATCCAATTGGATATTAAACTGTTCTTTTATATCCTGTCCTTGTTTTTCACATCCCCATGGATTATTTTTTTTTTCAGACCATCCAGTTCAGTGAAATGACAGTTTCCTACTTGGCAGCTAGAGAAGCATCAAAACAGGAACATGAACCACAACACAAAACTGCTTGCTACTGTAACGCACTGTTTCATTACACACTTAACTAGCCATGAGAAATCGAGGGTGTGAACTGTTTCCTGTTTGCAACTACGTCATATGACTTGTCCACACCCCTCCCAAATACTGACCAAACGTGTTTCCATAGCACTTTTGACTAGCTTTATGTTTCAACCGTAACATGGTTGAAACACCATAATTCTAGCCTGGACTATAAAGTTACAGTGCATCTTACTGAAAGCTTTTCTATCAGAATACAAGAAGCACCCTTAATCAAAACAGCAAAGTTTCTGCTACTGTTGCAAAGCATTGATTCAGAAGCACGCTTTTTGAAGCCCAGTAATGCATTCGTGCCAATTGCAAAGTCCTAAGAACAAGATGAAACTTCCGCAAAAATGAAGGATGGCCCAAATTAAATGATCAGGACATTTTGCCACAACCTTGAGAAGCAGGAAAGGTTTCAAAAACATCTTGAAACCTTCAGAGCTCCTCCGCAGGCAGGAACTGCTACAGCCAAGAAACACTGGCTTTAAAAAATAGTTGTCTTCTGCTTCATTCTGAAAACATCCTCTTACATCTACAGTAAAGGGAATGTAACTGGAAAGCTGCTAAGTCGGCTGCTTTAGTTGTTCTTTAGAAATCATCATCTTTTTTTCCCCATCTGTCAACAAATAAAACAATGTTCACAGAAACTTGACCATTAAGCATTCATTGTGCCTCTGAAGCTAGAATTTACAAATGACATCCACCCAAAAATCAGTACTTAATTACATTACCACCATCCTGGGAATCCAGAGACCATAAAATCGTTCCTATAAGCTTTGTAAACTGCAATACTGCCTGTTCACACTCAGAATACTGAGGAAGCCTTGAAGTCTAAAGCAGCTTTTTTTTTTTTTTTTACTAGTTTAATGACCGACACAAGTTTCACCTTGTCAGAAAGTAGCTTATAATAAGTCCCCTACCTGGCTTCAATTCATGATAACTTTTTTAAACTCAAAAAAAACCTCAATTAAAGAAAGTCTGCAGCCTATTGCTACCTTTCTGACTAAGGAATGATTCTTTCACTATGATGAAAAAGTTTTAGACTCGGAACAAACAGTCTGAATAACGCATTTTTTGTCACCATATTTCTCTTCTTGTGTGCTCTTTTGTCAACATTTTTTGCTCAAAGGACGCACAAGAAATCATTACATACGAAGAATGGCTGTTAGATGTGTGCTACAGAACTTCCTTGTTCCCTGTTTTTCACACAGCCAAACACCTGGGTTTTTTTTATCTCCGTTGTTCAGCCTGACATGCAAAACAAGCAACAAAAAGCAATTGGAAAGCTGTGAAGTGTACATGGACAGTTAGACAAAGAGGAACCAGAAGTATTATCTTAACCTAGATATATTAAAAAACTGAAATTTCATGCAATTTCCTTCCATGTAACTTGATCTCAACTTTCATTGGCTTTTTTCAGCATACAGAGCATCTAATCTAACCATATGGAACTTCCTTGTAATGGCAGCACAACTGGACAAAGTGATACGTCACACGGAAGATTCATTTTGGCTTATTTGCCAATGCTGTTGCATTTAGAGGGAAATGTTCTATTAAAAAAGAATAAATGACTAGTATTAATATTAACCCACATCAAAAAGCCTTGACAAATTGATGGTGCACATACTAACACTTACAGTCCTAAGCTCAACAGACAGGAGTAAGAAAAACACATGTCTATTTTTAAAGTTCTTTCTAAACTAAGGAACAATGTAGTGAGAAGGAAATACCATTACGTCTAAACAAAAACAAGACTAAATTTTTTCTGAGAGTATTATGAACTTGTAATTTATTCAGAGTTTAAAGGGAAATGATGCTGAGACAAACCAGAAGTTCCACTGCTTTGTCTGGTACCCCTGTACTGAAAAGCCATTTTCCAGAACTTCTCCCAGTTATCCCACACATGCATCAGCATGAAAAGGTCAGTGTGTTTCATGAGATAAAACTGAAGAGCTGGCAAGCACTCCACAAACATCAATGAAAACTCCCTCTTTCTTTTACTGTTCACTTGAGGACATTAACTCTTTGATTCCTCTGCAGGAGAACATCACACACACGGAAACACTAATTTCGTCACTTAGTTTTTGCTGCATATTTGTCAGGCCAAAGAAGTAATATAAATGAATTTCAAACAAATTGCAATTAGCATATGTGAGAGCAGGCAGCACATTTCTCTTTATGCTCTGCAGGACAGTGTTGTTCATTCCATGCCATCACTGACAAGGCCCAAGTTGTTTTATGTAATTATTTTTAAGCTGAACCAAGACACCACTGCCCCATTTCACATAAAATCAAAGACTTTGTCAACAAGAGATATTAAATAATTTATGACCTGCTATAACTGTTTCTGCCACCCTAATAATACAACAGCTACTTGCTTTTACAAAACAAAAGGGCTCAATGGAAACATTCAAGGAAGAATATGATTGTAGTTAAAGACTGCATAATTTTTAAACAAATGAACAGTTTTATTAATATCTCAGTTATCAAATTATTTCATTTGTGCTCTAAAGACAGCAATGTTGTTATTAGGCATTTGTTCAGCATACAGCAAACAACTAGCCAACTACCAAAGCTACTACAATTGTGCAATTTACAATTATCAAAAAAATTCAGCTTTCCCCGTTGTTTGAAAGCTGACAGTGCATATCACGGGACATGCCACTCTCATATCAGCTTACACTCTCATTGGAGTAGCATTACTAGACAGAATTAGAGAATAAGTTTCTGTAATTTCTTCACCATCTTTTGCATTGTCAATCTCTCAGTGAATCCTCTGACAACCCAATGACAGTCCTATTCCTTCTACAGTATAGGCAGAGATCAAGAAATTTCCCATGTTTACTTATCCATCATCTTTTAGTGCCTCCACTAGCATGTAAATAGGCATCTGGTCTATCAGAACAGATGTTTTGTCCAACACAGGCAAAACAAAAAACACCTGTACTGTCCAGTATTTGAAAAACAACTTTGCAAGGTTGGTTGTGCAAACACAGCAGCTTTCAGGAGCAAGAAACAGGAAATTTCTGAAAAGTAATTTTCAGCATGCTGTGGTCAACTGCTTTCCCCACTCCTCCCCCAAAGCCAAATGTGCAGGCTACATTGGTCATTGAATCGGTATGGACAACCTCAGTCCTTCAACCATTTGGTACAGTCTGATATGTGAACCCTGGCATTCTTGAAAGAGCAAGGATGTTCTACTGAAGACAAAAACGTCAGCATAAAATGCACACACTGTTCACACGAATAGCAAGGGATCTGACAGGTGACAGTTTAAGCTACTCTCACCTAACCCAAAAAACCCCAAACATCTTAGTAAGCATTTGGAGAGCTCACATGTAGCTGGACTACATGCACACAAACCCTGGTGAGAGCAGACACCTGTGCTGGGATTGAGACAAGTACAGACTACTTAGAGTTGACTAGTGACTTATGGCCATACAAGACAGTGCCCTCTGCCATAAAATGTGAGATACTTACATTTACTAATATCTACTAATTATATACGCAACCTGTGACTACTTTAATGAAGGAAAATTGTGGGGGAGTCTGTGTGCTTAACTGGAGGACTCAAAAGAGCCACGACACCCTGAAGCCACCACCATACAAAGGGCAAGTAGGGATTATACATAAATGCCCCAATCCATTTCCTCTAAAATCTCTTACCTGCAGTGAGCTACTGAAATGCTCAAGCAGAAAAAAAACAGAATACCATATTTTAGGAGTGCTCAGTCCAGCCTGTGACACACTTAGTCTGCCCTTACATTCAGAGATAGTATCAGCACTAGAGATCATCATCAGCCCGCCCCCCGGGTCGCTCTCAGCCTCCTGCAGCAGTACACCACGTTCATAACTAGCCCAGTCCTACTCCTAGCATGGCAGCTCTGCAAAATGAACAGGGAAAAGCTGTAGGGCATGAGAAATTGAACCTGTGCTGCCATATAAAACTCTGCCATGCTAAACCACAGGCCCTGCTCACACCAACTACAAACAAAGCAGAACCTACAATCCCACAGAAAAGGCCGCCTCTCTGTACTGGCAGATGACACAAACTTCACCATGGATGTGAAATCTAAATTCAGAAAGCAGCATCTGACTTTCCAGTAGGGAATTTGGCATGAAAGGACTCGTCTAGAAGAAGAACAGATTCTGTATTTGTAAGCATGGAAGGGAATAATTATAAGCCACAGTTAGGGACGCATGTATCAGAAAGTGTCACACACAGGTTCAGAGCTGAAAGATAAACACCATTTCAGCAACAAAAGAAATTATATGCTACAGACAAATCCAAGTCTGAAGATAGCAGAAGAGACTGGGACGTCTGTATTTTATATCTATTTTATGTTATTACTCAATAGACCCTAGGAGTTCATTTACACCAGCTATGCTGGGTAGCAAATCTTACTTTCTAGCAAAAGCAAGCAGTAAGCCCAACTTCAGTCAGCACAACACAGAAAGAAAACGATAAAAAATAAAACCATAATACTGAGACAAACATGGAACATGAAACAGTGGTTACAGACAAACTGTGAAGAACACCAGAGTTAAAGCACGTCCCCATTTGCTTTAAGGTATCTAACCTGGCATCTTTCCCCTGACATTTTACAATGCCTGTGCCAGATCCTGGTAAACAGTAGGCTGCTGTCAAAGTAAAGTATTCAAATACTTGCTTCAGAAGCAAGACCTAAACAGCAGATAAGCCTCGAAAGTAGCTTCCTGTCCTAACTTTCCTTTGTCCTTTGGAAACTGCTGCGGTAACTGCCTGCAAGAACGTTACAGTATCAGCAGCACAGACAGTTCTTTTAGCGTTCACACCATACTGAGTGTCTGCATTTCACTCACAACTCTGACCATAAAGAAGCCGTAAGTAAAGGCTGACAGCCAAATAGTACTTGACATTTAGTACTGTTTTAAATGCAACTAACCGCATAAGAAGCTGCCAGGTTCTGTCTAAGCTCATATGCCTGATGGTTTACACCATTAAAGTTTTGTAAGCAGTTTGAAGTAGCTAATCTTAAAGAATCAATTTTTTTCTTCCATGCTGATCACCAAGATTTCAACAAAATACTTAAATACCAGACAATTACAAGAAGAAACTACAGAAAGTAACTCCAATAATGAAAAGGGGCTCTGAAGGGAGTTTTGCAGTACCTAACCTAAATAATCTCAACTACCTGTAAAAGTTAATGAAATATTTAACTGCATTAGGATGGGCAAGTTCACATCTTAGTTTTTCGAGACTAGCTTTCAGTGGCTCTTCTGCTTGAGGAAATAATTTCCCTGACCACAAGCACAACAAGACTCAAATTTCTGCTAATATCTAAGTAATTCGCAGGCACCAAACATAGCACCCATTCTAAAACAGACTAGCAAGTGGTGGTGCCAGGATACCTACCCAAACAGTCGCCGAAACCGAGAACTGCCCGGACATTTAATTCCTGTGCTCTGGCAAAGTCTACGTGCACAGCGAGATCAGCCTCCTGACACCAGCGTTTAAAGCAAACGCGTTTTCCTGCATTTCACAGCCTTCCCAACAACCCAAAGCAACACAGGCAAACTTGCACCTTTGGCATTGCATTTATACGTTGCCATTTAAAGAAAANNNTTCCCACGGGGCCCCTGGGAGATCAGAAACTCCTCTGAGCTCTGTTACGCGGTGAGAGCATTTTAAGCCGCAAACGAGGAAGCGGCCGCCCAACACACCACGCCAGCTCTCCGTGGCTGCTCCTGGAGCGGGACGACAACACCAAGCACGGCTCCTGCAGCCGGGCCTCGGGAAAACACCCCCGTGGCAGTGGCAGTGGCAGGCGCCGGGCGCACCCGGGACCCCCGGGGGGAACCGGCCCCTCGCAGGGGCCGGAACGCGCCGCCCCGGCCGCCGCCC
>VZRE01002593.1:11787-23588 GCA_013396775.1 Cephalopterus ornatus | reverse complement strand
AGAGGAGCTCGCCCTCTCGCCCTGCTGCCCGCGGCGTTTCGCCCCAGGAATCACAGGATATGCCGGCTTGGAAGGGACGCATGAGGGTCATCGAGCCCTGCACAGGACCCTCCCCAGGAGTCACGCCCACGAGCATTGTCCAAGCGGTTCTTGGAGAGCTTTATTATTGTTTTAAAGTTATTAAAGGCGGAAAGGTTCATCCATTTATATGCTGGCATAATTCCCGTTGAGAAGCAGAGGTTGTGCCTAGTTTGCATTCCAGGTCCACTGTTACCGGTTTGCACTCCAGTTCTGGCCACCACACCGGACTGCAGCAGGATGGTGGAGCTGTGCTCCAGCCTTCCCATTTTAACTCTTGTCTAGTGCTGTGCCTTCTACAGCTTCACTCAGAAGGAACCACAAGTCATTCTGGCCAAAAATCTTAGGTAGGGAAGGTGGTAAAGGAGGAATTTCCTTTTGTGTCAAAAGGTCAAGACAGGGCAGAGCCATAAACTGGGGTGCCATAAACGAAAAGTTCCTTCTGTCTATTAGTATTTAGTAAAGATATGCCCTTTAATTTCCATTCCTCTAATTGCTTTCAACTTCTTAGGGATTAAATTAATTAAATAGCACTGAATTAGCATTCTATTTTGCATTTATCCAAAATATAACTAGAAAAATGGCACACATAAATAATATCTCCGTAGCTCCAGTTAGGGTTCATTAGATTCAGCGCAGATGAAAATCTATTTTCGAAGTACATCTCAGAAAGAAGATTAAATACTTCATCGACGTTTGTATTTTTTACTGCAACTGCTTTTGTGATGTACTCTGAAAGCATGAGTCATAAAGCTAATCCTCACACAAAGCAAACAGAAGTTTGACCTTTCTTAATTTAATATCTTCGCTTTGCATGCAGAGACCCTCCATTTCTTCTGAGATCAGGAACAAACAAAAGGCACTTTTACAGCCAAGCTGGCACTTCTGTCCATTCATTTTCTTTCCTAATTGCCTGTTCTAGGTTTGAGTAAAACTATGCCCCTTTGAAAGATTTAGGCTTAATTCTGCCTTACACAATCCAGGCAAGACTAACCATCTCTGGGAAGTACCTTCTCAAACTCACTTTTAGAAAAAGCTCTTTTTCAGAACAGCCACGACTACTTCCACATGTTGCACCCAAGTAATTCTGTGCAGTACAAATTTTTCATTCATGTAGCTCTTTGTATTAGCTGAATATCTGTACAATCTGCTACTTTGGATGAAGTTGAAAAACACAATGCATAAGCTGCTGTGTTCTTCTGAAGTGCACCTACAATTTTTTTCTTATGAAGATTACGACCTGCTATATATTGGGATATTTTTATAACGTATTGTAACAACATATTTCAAATAAGACCCTGGTCATTTGATATTAAAATAGAAAGTTTAATAAAGCAATGGTTGCAACATTTGGAAATAAAGATATTTCAACTGATCTCTGGATAGAGGCTGCATTTGAATTTATTTAATTTTTCAGCAATCTGCCATCTTAAAGCTTATGTGACTTGCAGAAACAAACCTCAAAACTCACAAAGAGTATTGAAGCAGGTATGTTTATTTACAGCGCTGGGGCGCATGGGGGATAATCCAGCCTTTCATGCCCACCCATCGCCTTTGTCCAGCTCCTTTTATGTGATAATACATATGCATTAGCTGTATTACATATCCATTAATTGTGTTACATATGCATTAGCTGTGTCAGAGAATTCCAGAAAAGTGGGAGGGGAGATTATTAACATACACCTATAACTCCACCTCAGAACACCCCTTGGGGGTCTTCTTTTGGGGGTCTTTGTGGGTCTTTGGATGAAGTAAGAAGTCTTCCTCGGCTCTAAACTTTTCACCTTTGCTAAGAACTGCTGAGCCAACACTGCCCAATTATCCCAAAACTGGTATGATCTGTAGGAGCTCCTGTTCATCAGTCTTCAAGGTCCCTCTTCTTAAACCTCACAGCTCCTTATCAAGACTTCAAGGTTTTCTTGTTCCTGTTAGAATCCTCATTATAAAGTTAACCATATCCTGTCTGTAAGTTAGCATAAGCAAGCAAGGCTCTGTTTTAATTTAACAGTATTCTACTTAAAATTATCTCTAGTAAGCAACTAAAGCTACACCCCTTATCATATGTCTGATTTGGGAACCCTTTTTTATAATTGAGGTTCTAGTTTAAGTCATTCTTTTATAGAATGGTAATGAGAGAACATGCCAATCACTCAAAAAAAAGATTATTTCATCGGCTTTGTGGAGCAACAGTTTTGTCTCTGGCTTTGGACCAGACACTACAAACTTAGCACAGGTATCTTTTCTCTATTTGCTAGTTTCAAACGAGGCATATGTCTTTTTCCTGTTTTTCAGGAAATTTTTTATATAGGACAAATTAGCTACCCTCTATAAATAAAATTAATTCACTAGTCATTAGAAAACTCGCTAAAATTTTTAAAAAGGATTTCTAGAGCCTGAATGTACCTGTACCTGTTCCAATCTGTATTTTGGGATTTTTTCTGCAGGTGGTGCTCCTGGCTACTTTTAAACACCAATCAATGACAAGGGGAAAGAAAGTTTAGTAGTCTACGTAAGTCCTTGAAGAAAAAGTCTTTAACTTTGAAGCCAGAAAACAAGGCGAAAGAAGTCTTGCTGGAATGTGTTCTTACTGCCTGAAGTACAATGTGGGGGGTTTGTGCAGGCTTGTTTGTTTGTATTTTGTGTATTTGACAGTGAGCAGTGATTAACAGACACCTCCAATGAACAAGTAATTTCCTCATTCAATTTAACAAAAGATTTTTTATCAAAATGCTCTTCTTACGTGAGAAACAAAACATCGCAGCTTCTTAACAAAGCTCTATTTAACTTTGGAAGGGGGAAGTATTATGACAGTATTATCATCTATACTAGCTGTAATTGAAACAGTTGTAAAATTGAGACTATATCCCTATTTACTGAAATTGCTATCAGTTTAGTGTATAGAGATCTCTGCAATCCCTTGCCATCTAAACTTTGTACCACTATTCTATTAAAATATTTTTTAATATTTTATTATTTTGACATTTCAGAATTAGCAAGCTGCATTACTATTTCCCAGAAAATACCGATTTGAACAAATTTCAATAAAGTTTAATGAGATGCTTTATGCCTACAAGGCCATATGCAAACTAAATGGGATTAGTTTCAGCCAAAGATAATGTCCAGGGTCCTGTGATGAAAAGGAAAACTGGCCATTAAATTAAAAAAAAAAAAAAAATGCAAAAAATGCCCACATGGTTTTATTATGGAAAAAAATAAGTGCCTCATCTGTAGGTCACAAGGACTGCAGCACTTATTGTGCTAGATTGGGTTAACTGTACCAGGCCAGGCAAGACACAGGTACAGCTGTACAGTGTACCTTACCTTCAGCTCCGGTCTATCCAAGGAGCAATGGATTGATCAGTCTTTGCAGGAAAGGAAGCAGCTTTTTAAAACTTGCTTGAGACTAATGTTATCTTCAACTACTTGCATTTGATTAGACTTACCAGTGAAGCCTCTATTTTTCCCTTAACAGGAGTGAGGTAACCTTATTGCTTAGTTGTCTATCAAAATTCCCTGGTATTAAGAGCAGCTACAGCATTCCAACATTCTGTCTTAGTTACCAATTTAATGATAAATTTGCTTGTCAGAATTGCTAGTTTCCATATACAAGCCTTTTCATTCTCTCTAGTCCTCAAAAAAAAAGCTAAATGATTTTGCATTCTCTCTCTCCATTTATGCCTTCATCCAGAGAATTAAAAGGAAAGTCATGTCCTCCAAGTGCTTTTTACAACATTTTTTTTCACATTTCAAAAGCTGCCAAATTAAACTTAATTGAAAATTTTTACAGCCAATCCCAGTTTCTGCAGACAAGGAAAATTCAAGTTTGAGAAGGAGTAACTATAAATTAATAAAAGAATTATAACATAGGAGTTCATCAGTTTTCACAGATATGTAACGTTAAAAGCAAACAAACTGCCTCATAGCTAGGCATTTTTAGGGTTACAGAAATGGGTATTTTTACTAATTTGCTTAAACTTCACCAAAGCACTTTAACTAAAGCTATAGTCTTGGAAGACCTGGCCCAAATAATTATGTCAGTTTGTGCTAATTTCTGTTTTCCTCTCACAGGGAGCTCTTCAAGTTACCTCTCCAACTTCATCCACTTCGGTACAAATCTAACTGCGTAAGCAATAGTGGACTTCCCTGGCAGAATAGGAATGACATCAACTTCCACAACCATCTGTGCACAGTTGAATGCACAATATATATACCTGATCACAGTCAAATGCCTAAATTTTTCATGTTGCCAAAGACAAAGCTGAAGACTATATCAGATAGAGCTGCATGCACTTGAAGTGTAAGGCCACAATGAAAGCTAGAACTCAAATACCAATGATTTTCAGTATGTCTATTAACTAGAGCATGTCATTTAAGAGTAGATACAATCATTTCTTGAACTGCTTAAAATTTTGCCTGGTAATTAAGCCACCTGTCAATAACATGAAACATTTTGAAAAGCTTAAAACACAAGCTTTTTGGGTATTTCCCATGTAAATTCTTCTCTTCCAAAGTGCCCATAGCACGCTGTTTTTTGATAGATTGGCCTCTTCAAATCCAGCTCCCTAAATGAAAAGAAAAAAACAAAAGTGAGTCTTACACTTACCTCTACTCCAACGTACATTATGATCTGGAAACATCAGAAGCATAATCAGTATCATCCCCAGAAGACAGACAATAAAACCTAGGTGTCATTTCCTTCCCCACATAGATTTACAGAAATAAAGACAGTGAGCTGATCGTTTCAATTTTAAAGTGACTAGAAATAGTCAGGTGTCTTCCAGTGTCTCAGAGGTGCCATAAGTATGCAGTTAGGCTTTATAAACATTGCAACGCAGAAGCATTTTAGTTAGAACCAAGTCCAGCTATACCTGGGCAAGCATCACTGTGTTTTCTGTTATTTCAAGTATAATATGGGATATCTTCTAATGCTACTGGGGCAGAAAGACAGTCATCTCAAAAGAAGCTGCCACAGATGATGATCTAATAGACTAGGTAAGTGTGGAGGTTTAACTGCTTATGTAGGTACACTCAGGAAATATTCACTCAATGATGCTCATGGTTTTGACAGTTTTCTTCCTTTCCTACTGCCTTCACCACTTCCAGGACTATGTGTATTTTTAAAATGCAGCATTTTTTCACCCGACAGATCAAGGTAAATGTCTGGGAATCACCACACAAAATACTGTTAGTGATGAACTGCCATAATGAACAAAGGTAAAGAAAAGTTTTGATTATATTTGTGAACTGATAACACTTGGAAAACATTACCTATCAATAGAAGTTGCCATAATGCCTCACATTATCTCAGACTATTACAGTAATAAGTCAGCTCTGCTCTCAGCATATATATTCCATAGTCTGAAAAGGAATGCAAAAGGCTGACCATACCAGTTGATAAAGCTTGTCAGAAATGTCTTTCCTTTTTAAGGGAAAAAAGAGACCTCCTATTCACTAACATGTTGATATTTTTTCCCTCAGAGTCAGGTATGCTTAAGATTGCTCTGGAATACAGAGACTTGAATGATCTTAAGTGAATCATTAAAAGCACTTTCCTCAAATAACAAGGTAGCTAACATATATGTTTTAGCATGTTAGAACAGAACTTTTAAAACTTGCATTGCTCAAAATTACAAAGTCTGCATGGACTATAGTTCTTGCTGGTATCTGTCTCAGACTTGAACTCCTATGTCACAATTTCACAGACTTAAAATAAGGGGGAGACTCACAGTGTGGATCCTCCCTTAAAACAGAAAAGATATAGTGTTTCCATTAGTTTCTCTCCATTAGTTGTGTATTTCACAAAACTTTTGGGAGGACCAGCCAAAAGGTTTGGTGAAAATCAGCCAAGAGATTAGGAAGTTCGTCAGGACTGAGAGAATGAACCTTTACCATTAGGTATTAGGAAGCTGTACTACAAATAGGCAAGAAAACTGTTCCTCCTAAAAGTTTACATAAAGAATCATATAAGTTAGTCATAAATGGGAGAAAAAAATCAATGAAAAATGCTCGGGTCAAACTACAGCTCGCTGGAATGCAGGTGGGTAACTGCTGATAAGGACAGGTGTTGATCTGCTTTTCTCCTCCAGCCCTGTTTTTTCTCAAAGAAAAGAGTGCTTCTTTAAGTGCAAGGATTATATTTGTCTAAAAGACCCACTTTTTTAGACCCATTAATGTTCCAGAAAAGGTGGGCTGCAAAAGGCAATAGTTAATAAGTTTGAGTTTCAATGCCCTCTCTGGTTTCAGGCTAGCCTCAGTGACACTTTTGATCACAACTGAATTTTCACTTCAAGACAGTTCATCTCATGGCTATTCTTGTTCTGGTTTTTAAATTCACACAACGGTTCAATTACCAAATCCTAAGAGAGCATGTAAGAAAGCTGGATTCCTTTTTAGTTCGGTTTAGTTGACTTGAAACAGGCTGCACAAAACTGCATGACAAATAGAGATAGGCTCTCAGTGTTCAGTTTTCCTGATACAGAAGGTAAGTTACATTTACACATCATGAACAAGCCAGTCACTTCAGAGAGTTCTTTTCTCTTCTGGGCTAATGCCCAGCACGCCCGGAACAGCAACAGCAAACACAATACTGCCACTACTGTGGTAGGGTGACACAGAGCCACTATGCATGTGCCAGGGCAAACTGCAGCACAGAACGT
Organism: Cephalopterus ornatus; assembly: GCA_013396775.1. NCBI lineage: Eukaryota > Metazoa > Chordata > Aves > Passeriformes > Cotingidae > Cephalopterus > Cephalopterus ornatus. The sequence goes on along the minus strand of VZRE01002593.1, from coordinate 16,854 downwards.
CCTACTCGTTTCAACAGGAGAGCACCAAAGCCTTTCCACCTTCTAGCAGCTGCCTCATAAGTTGTTGCCAGCTGAATATCAAAGGCACGGAGACCATACTTACCTCAGTACTTCTTTCAGAAAGAGCCAGTATTTCTGTTGCCTTTCAGATAAGGCAGAGATTGGGAGCTTTATACACCCTGTAAACAAACTGGAAAGCCTACCTACATCTGATGTTAAACTTTAATTCTACTTTACCAAGCATACTACCACCTGGCTAATGAACTGCAACATAATTCTCTGTCAGGCTTACGTGTAGGCATACATGGTGTAATTTAGGCAGGTGTTAGTTATTCAGTACATTTTGTGACTAGATTTATCAACTGGCCCTTTTATGTTGTGCTGGGAGCACGGATGAGGGAAGAGCAGAAATTATATCAATTAGAGATTTACGACAAAGGCGACTTTCTTGAGGTTATGAGCCAGAAAATTAAGCATTAAACTCTCAAAGAGAGCACTAAAAACGTGATTCCATACAGTAAATACTAACACCACACAAACCTTATGATAGCTGCAAGGCGCAGATCAAAGTTTTTCTGGACAATTTCAAGCAGTTCTTCTTCAGATCTGTCTGATGTTCCATAATGAAACACTGAGATCGCAAGAGGACTACTCAGACCAATAGCATATGATAGCTGTAGAACACATGCAGACAACCCAAATACAGTTAACACAGTCCTTCCTACTTTTTTGCTTAAGAGAAAGGAAAGGCTTATCACAGGTATTAGGGTAGAGTTTATGAACGTCTTGTCTCCACAAAGGAAACCAGGAGATATGTTTTTGCTATTTGTCTTTTATGTTAGGAAATTATGTTTTCCTCAGAGAATGTTCAGCCTGGTCAAATACCAGACCCTAGTGACATTCCTTTAAAGCAAAAGACGTACTTTCTGTCCTTCTCTTTCTGCCATTCTTCATGCAGTTTCCTCTATTATCCGTCTTGCCCTTTCAGTATGAAAGTTGGTTAGTATGTATCCATAGGAAAAACATAGGAAAAACAGTTGTCAACCTCAGTGGAGGCTGGCAAAACCTCAGGGAAGCACATAGATATTAATGGGCTGAAAACACTTTTGCATTTCCATTTCATACATTTTTCCTTTTGTTAATCTTTAATCCAGACCTCCACAACCTCTCAGGACATTGGCTTCTCTGCCTTCCCATCCTCCCATCTTATCTTTGTTGCTAATACCTGAGATCTCCATAATTTGCTGCTAAAAAAATCAAACTTGTCTTGTCTAGAGACCGGTTCCTGTATTTAAGGAAGGTCTCTGAGAATTACTGGAATTTCAACATTCCCACCTAACTCAAAATAAAGACAGGGATGTAGGTGTTCAAAAATGATACTTAAAATGTGCATACCAAGAAATCAGAAGTTTATCTTCTGTCACTTCAGAAAAAAAAAATAAATCATCAACTGGCTAACCAGCATTTTTTTGTGCCTGGTTTATTCTCAATCTCCCCTTTTCCTGACTAAGTCCAAACTATCAAGTATCAAACACATGCACAACATCTAAAGCAAGGAGCCTTGTTCCTTATTGGCATGTCTGGATACTTATGTCATTGATCATGACTACATCCAGTGGGCTTCTCCCTTGGTCCATGGAGAAAGTAAAATGTTTTAAACACACCTCTGCAGCAAAACATCAGCCAGATTGCTGCTACATTTGACTTATTTAGTAAATGAGTTATGTAATGAGTTATTACATAGCAGCTACTCAGAACGAGTATGTGTATAAACTAGTATTGCAAACTGCCTAGGCAAACCTCACTTGTTTAAGTCACATTGGGTTCACGTTTAATGGTGAAGCTGTCTAGGTGTCAACACAACACCCACTTCTAATTAGACATCGGAATAACAAAAATTCCTGCACAAGGAAGGAAGTACATTTTCCTCTGAGCGTAGAGGACTAATGAAGGTTGTTCTTGCTTTAAACTCTTTAAAACAAGTGAATTTTGATTTTAATCACAGCTCACACCACAGGAGTGTACTAGGAATGTGAATGTAATTTCAAATGCAGCTTAAAACGGCTGAAGTTACAACCAATATGAGGTAGGTGTAGTTGCAGAACTACACCTAGACAGCTACCATAACTGCAATGTGCTGCACAGCCCAGGCTGAAATGCCTCAGAATTTGGTGTATTACTTTCATGGTTTGTCTTACCTGGATTAATACTCTTTTACAGAGACCGGCTTTCACCAGAGATTTTGCAATCCAGCGAGCTGCATAGGCTGCAGAACGATCAACTTTGGAGGGATCTTTTCCAGAGAATGCACCTCCACCGTGGGCTCCCCAGCCTCCATACGTATCAACAATGATCTTCCGACCAGTCAGTCCAGCATCGGCCTGAAGGACAAATAATTGAGTATAATCAGAGACACATAGTTCATCCAGCTTTGTTTCGTATTTGCCACAGATGTGACTCTGTTCACAGCGTTCACTTTCACATGCAACTGTTTAACAGAAGAGTTCTCTGCAGGACTAGAGTACTTTTCAGAGGTGTACTAAGCTGTCTGAGCTACAGTCACTTTTGAAAACCTTTAAGAATGTGGCACAACTGTAAACACGACAAAAAGAAAGCTCACTTCAAATTAGCAATCATGAAATAGTGTTGGGAGAACAGACAGGTGTTCAGCCTGGGAAGCTAGGAGCAGCTGCCCAGCAACAGGCCTCAGAGATAACTCCGGAATCTAGCAAATTCCCTTGGACACTCAGTGAGAGGGAGAGAAGAAGCTACTAAACTTCTGCGGAACAACACCTTGCAGCAAACACCTGCTACCAAAGTTAAAACTAAGAAAAAAGACTGTTTATGTTAGCTTTACCTGTAGAAAAAATATGGATCCATATTTAATAGTAATAGAGTGTTATAAGATAGTATAAATAAGTTTCAATAGTGTGAATAAGTTTGGAAAAAGTGTGTAATTGTATATCAAGTAGTTCCATGCATGCTACCCTCCCTGTAGTCTGAAAAATCCCTGCACTAGGTGGGATAAATATTCTTTATGTAAACACTGCACACCAGAATTGGTAGAAATGCCAGATTTGGCAATTCCGCCATTTCTCAGACTGCTATCTATCCCCCTTCTCCTGCCCATCGTGTGTGTGTAAGATGAAGAGGACTGGAAAGAATAAAACCTCATCTTAAGTTGATACAGCCAGATTGTCCTTTATTTACTACTGGGCAAAAAACATAAGGTACAAAAAGTGAACTGTGTCAGATTAGGGGACATCGCAAATTTGTCAAAATAGTGTTTCTGGTTACTGGCCAAAGTCTTCACTCAGCAACACTTTGATGAACGCCAAAAATTTAGAGCAACGAAAACAGATCACATGTGATCTAAAAGGTTAACAAGCTTCACTTAGATATCCATACTAAATGGGAAGCAGGGGCTTTATGTAAGTGCAACTCAGTGCTGTCAGCACACGAGCAGTGCAAAACTCTAGCTCAGTTCATATTAATGGCTCAGTAGTGACACAAGTGATACTACCCTTCTTCCTTCATCCCTGTGCTCCTGATCATGGAGTCCCATGCTCTTGCACAGACTTTTTTCTGCCGCCTACAACTTGATGAACCGATCCAACTTGCTCAAACAGCAGAGAATTACTGCCTCTCTGTCAGATTAGCAAAGTTGGCAATGGTGTGCTGATAAATGAACTCTGGAGTGCTGAGAAATTCCACCCTGAAAGAAGATAAACTGCACTAATCCACTACTTTTATATCTCCAAATAAGTAATATGGGAGCAAAGTTCACATTTTTTTCTCAGTGAAAGGGGTATCCTTACATCATCCCAGTGTGATCATAAGCACATCTTGCGGTTTTTATCCTTACGAACTCTTCATACAAAGCTGTACAGTTTTGTGTAACATATCTTTTTTTTTTTACAATTTCACAGCAATGACCTTCTCATCTAGTACCAGCACATGGTAAGGAGAACATGCATCAAATTCCAATAACTATTGAAACTTAATACATTAGGTCTCCCTTGAAATTCATTCTGCTTTAACAATAATTTCAATGTAGATATTAGATCTATTGTTATTTCTGGTATTGATTTTTATTTTGAAAGTGAAAAGATACTTCCAGCCAGACATTTTAGCATGTAACTTACGGACTGGCTTTTGCTCATTTAAAATACTTTCTGGAAGCAAGACAAAGAATCTGTACATTTGGCTGTCGAAGCAGGTAAAGCTTCAGTTTAGAAACCAGCTATCCAGTAAGAAAACTCCAGTAGAGATGATTGAAGCTTCCTTAAAAATGTATAGACTTTCTTGGTTAAAGGTATACTAGTTCATTGTACTACTGTTTAAGAGAACATTTACAAGCATGTGGCAAAGTAGAATACAAGTCTGTGTAGGCTATAATTTTTCTAAGTAACATACCTTAGGACCACCTTCTACAAACTTTTCACTTGGGAGGAGATGATAAATGGTGTCCTCATCAAGATACTTCTCTGGAATGACTTTTTTAACAACTTTCTCCATTAGCTCCTTCCGTATTTGTTGCAGTGATATGTCTGGGGCATGATTTACTGAAATCACAAGTGTGTGCACTCGGAGGGGCTCCAGTGCGCCATTACACTCCTTGTATTCCATTGTGACCTGATGAGAAAAAAAAAAAAGGACAGTGAACATTCAGGGTCAAAAGAAGCAGTCTGAAAGCTGCAAATGAACCTCAGGTATTTTCTTGATGCCTCAGAGTTTTTGATTTTTTAATTTCTGTAGAAGTAGTTGTATAGTGAATGTAGATTTTAATGTAGCCTAATGTTTACACATACCCAAACCCTGTTACCCCATCCCATATCCATCCCTCTAAATTCTGTTGGCATATTTAGTCTTCCTTTCAAGATAGAATTGTAGAAAACACCCTAAAATCTCCACCAGAAGATAAAGACATAGACTTAATGACCTTCAAGCCCAGAGCTTTGGAAAACCTCCAGGAACTGCACGTGCTTCAAGGAAGATGAAGACGAGGAAGAGGGGGTCCCAAAACCCCCCAGACTCAATTCCTGAGAGGCATGTCTGGGGGCAGAA
>VZRE01002591.1:0-28432 GCA_013396775.1 Cephalopterus ornatus | reverse complement strand
TGGCCTGCACAGCGCGCCTGGTGCCCGGTGTCCCGCAGGTGGGGAAGGCCTGCTCGAAGGCTTGCTGCTAAATGCGGGCTGATCAATTTGGAAGTAGCGTGATGACTTATTTCCGCTGAATTATAATGTCTTAGGATAATGCCTATGCCTAAAATCATTTTTGAGTGGATAGATTCTTTTTTTTTCACCCATGCTTGACATCTGTCGTGGTTTAGCCCCAGCCAGTAGCCAAGCCCCAGCCAGCTCTAGCTCAGTCCCCCGCCAGTGGGGATCGGGGGGATGATTGGAGAGGAAAAAGTCAGAAAACTCGAAGGTGGAGATAAGGACAGTTTAACGGGGAAAGCATAAGCTGTGCACATAAGCAAAACAAGCAGTTTGTTCACTTCATCCCATGGGCAGGCAGATGTTCCCTCACCTCCAAGAGAACAGGGACGCATCATGCATAACAATGACTTGGGAAGATGTTACACTCGGAATTAAGCTGTGACCTGCCCAGAGCGGTTGCATTTTTTATTTAAGACTTTTTAAAAGCCTTCTGGTTCGTTATAATCTCTAATTAGCATCTGGAGAAAGAGTCACACACTCTCCTCTAACAGAAATTTTTTTAAATTTAGTGAGAAAAATAAGATATTTTGGCAGAAGTTTTTCCAAAAGTAAAATACAACCAAGAGAAGAGCATTTCACTGAAACCTTCAATACAAAGACTGTTTCCACGGGAAACACCTACTAAAACAATCCATTATACCAGCTTTAGTAAAACACAATTCATCGGTTTTAAGTTACCTACAAGAGGAGGAAAAAATTAAAAGAAAACAGATTAAAAGGGGTAAAGAAATAGAGAGAAAGGAGAGGAGCATAGTTCATGGTGCTGTCTGGAAAGGGAGAAAAGAGAAGAGGGAAGAGAGAGAAGAGGAGGAAAAAAGTGTTNAAAAGAGAGAAAAGAGAGGAGAATAGTTACGTCAAGAGTCAATGATTCACATGGTTCAGGCTGCAGGAGGGAAGGAGAGAGAGAGGGTGCATGGAGTGTGGTGTATTTATAGAGCTCAGTTTCCCTCCCAGGCAGGACAGACCAGAGTGAGTTGTGCTGTAGCCAGTCACAGGCTGCAGGGCTGTGGTGTGGTGCAGCTACCAGGCAGCTCTGTCTTGATGGATAGCTGGCTGCAGGCCTTCAGCACAGCCATGTGCTCTGCATGGGCTGCAGGCCTTGCCTTCAGCTCTGCCCTGTGCCCTCAGCACCGGCTTCATGTGCAGCCTTACCACATTTCTGCAGGGCCAGGCCCAGCCCTTCCCCACACACTCACAGTGAGTTAGTTCCAACCCGTATCAATAATTCAGTGAGATTCAGATCCAGGATCTCACAGAAGACAAACACCATCACTCAGAATATCCCTCCCCTTCCTTCTTCTTCCCTCCACTTTATATACTGAGCATGATGTCATGTGGTCTGGAATATCCGTTTGGTCAGTTTTGGTCACCTGTCCTGGCTGTGTCTCCTCCCAGTGTTCCGTGCATCCTCAACTTCCTCACCAGTGTGCTAGTATGAAAAGCATAGAAAGCTTTGTCTCTGTATAAGCATTGCTCAGCAGTAATAAAACATTTCTATATTAGTAACCCTGCATTTCAGCACAAATTCAGAACACAGCCCTACACTAGTCACTGTGAAGAAAGTTGACTACCCTAGCCAAAACCACACGACAACCTGATTAGATACGAAGGTAGTGTGTACCTGAGGATGAGTGTAGGAATGACTCCTGGTTGCTTCTGCTTCAGTCTTAAAAACAAATACTTATTTTGGCAGCAGCACATCCCTGGAGGTTGTCTAATGTAACAAGCTGTGTGTGGTCCAGCATGAGTGCCCAACAAAAGAGGGACAGAGCGTTCAGGAACAGGACAGGTCCAGCAGAACTTGGAAGGTGATAATATAGCTCAAGTGCAATTACTTGTTTTGACTGGTTTCTCTTAAAGTACAGAACTAACTGTTCTCATATTTGTCATATATAAATGCTAGTCTTTTGGAGCTGCGTTTTGGAGGATACCATGTAAATCATAAACTTACTGACCGCATTGAACCAGTTGTTTAAGAGCGGGGAAGAAGACAGTCCTGCCTGTTACCTTCATATATTCCAGCATGATTCAAGTGCTCTTTAAAACTTGAAGCACTGAAGAGCTAGATCTCACTGTGGAGAGAAGCCTGACAAAGTAGTTAGGTCATACTATCTCTTCGTTTAGCATTTCCTTAGAGCTGATGCTGGGTTTTGCAACCTTAAAAGTGATTGTTATGGGTTTCCACATCTAGACTGTAAGATTTTTACCTCTCTGTCATATCCATCATCTTTTGTCTCTGTCTTTTCTAGAACATGACTTCAGCAGATAAAGAGTTTGCAGAAGATAGCAACTTTGCAACAAAAGCCAGCACTAGCAAGCTGCCAACAGATGCATCTCCTGACTCCAAATGCCCCATCTGCCTGGATAGATTTGACAATGTTGCGTATCTAGATCGCTGCTTGCATAGGTTCTGCTTCCGTTGTGTCCAGGAGTGGTCAAAAAACAAAGCAGAATGCCCCCTCTGCAAGCAACCCTTTTTTTCCATTTTCCATACAATTCGTGCTGAAGATGACTTTAAAGAGTACGTTCTCAGCCCTTTAGAAAATAGCTCTTTTGCCAGTCCTGGTGGCCGGAGATTTCGTTACCGTACTACCTTAACAAGGGAACGCCGCAATCGTAGTTCTCCTTCCCGGAGGATGGTGTCTCCTCCAGATAACAGGATGTTGTTTGAAGGGTTGTCGAGTGATCCAGTGCGGCAGAGACACCAAGAGATTCATCAGATGATGAGGAGGCTGGCCTCAAGGAGGCAGGCTAGTGCAGAGGGCAGATCTCTGCGGCAGATTCAGGAGGAGGACATGATCAACTTCCGCCGAGCCCTGTACAGTACCGGTGTGCGTATCCGCAGCATTCAGGATGGCGGCCGCTATCGAGACATCTCAGCGGAGTTTTTCCGCCGCAACCCTGCCTGCCTTCACCGGCTGGTTCCTTGGTTGAAGCGAGAACTTACAGTCCTGTTTGGTGCCCATGGATCTTTGATTAATATTGTACAGCACGTAATCATGAGTAATGTGACTAGGTGTGATCTGGAAAGTCAGGTCTTTGCTAATGATTTAAAGCCATTTTTGCTGAATCGGACAGAACACTTCCTGCATGAATTCATCAGTTTTGCTCGTTGTCCTTTTAACTTAGAAGCATATGATCAACATGCCAATTATGATTGTCCTGCGCCATTGTATGAGGAAGGAAGCCATTCAGACTCATCAATTATTACAATATCTCCAGATGTGGCATGTTCTCAAGGGCCAGATAACAGTTCGTCTGTGCCTGGTCTTGGTCAGGCCCCCTGGGATGATGAAACTCCAGGGCCATCCTATTCCATTTCAGAAGAGGTTTGTCCAACCATAGCTTCTCCTCTGGAGTCGTCAGAAAGTTCTGATGAGGGCTCTGCTACAGCAAGTCAAAGAACCAAACTGCAGACTCAGTTACACGCTAATGCTGACTCAAATGACAGTGGCTCTTCCTCAGACAATTGTGTCATTGTTGGGTATGTAAAGCCATTAGCTGAGAGGACACCAGAAGTGGTTGAGCTGTCCTCAGACTCTGAGGAGTCCATCAGGGAAGAGAAAAGGGAAGATGTCAAGAAGCAGCGGCCACTCCACAGCTGGAGTGACAGTGAACGAAGCAGGAGCTTCTCGCCATGTTCCCCAATGTATAAGGAAGATGCAGGTAGTAGTAGAAGCTGTTTATCTGCTACAGTTGAGAAGACAGAGTCAAAAGAGGATGAGAAGAAAAAATGTAAGGAAAAAGATCTTCCTCCACGGGACTTGAGCTGGAGCCCCTCTCCAGGGAGTGACACAGAATGTTCCCCTTGGAATCACAGGAAAGGAAAGTACAGAAGCCCACAGTCCTATTCACGGAGCAGTCGAGGCAGTCGTGGCCATCGATCTAGGAGGGAACACCATAGCAAAAGCCAACTTAAAAGGAGACGATCAAGAAGCAGAGATAGCAGCAAACACAGGAGCAAAAGAAGCAGCAGAAGGTCGAGGGCTCGTGACAACAGAGCCTCTCTGAAAAGCCAGAAGGGCTCTCTGAGTGGTGAGAGCACTTCATCCAGAGAAGTAAGCAGATCACGATCATGTAGCAAAGGCCACAGTAAAAGGAGATCAAGAAGTAGAGACAGCGATCACTGTTATGTAAGAGACAGTTATCAAAGTAGACATCAGTGGGGTTCTGCTTTCTGTAGTCGAAAGATGTTTGGGGATAGCTATGAATCTTCCAGCAGGAGGAGGACACGATCTAACACTCTTTATTCAAGGCAATCTGCTAGTCCAGAATACAGGATACGGTCATTTATTGAAAGGACAGACCTGCATAGCCAGAGGGGACTCCATGAGAGACACTATTACTGTTATGAAAGATGCAGGTCAAGGAGTCGGTCAAGCAACAGGTCAAGGACTCCTTCTGGAGGAACTGACAGAATGAAAAGTGAAAAGCCTGGTGGAAAAAGGAAGTATAAAACTCGCCACCTGGAAAATGCATTCATGGAGAGCACAAGTCTAGAAAGAGAAATTGACCCCAAGAAAGCTTCCTCAAAATTCAGTGACTGCTGCAAAAATGAAGATAGCCTGTCAGACAATCGAGCAAGTAACGAGGCAAAGCATAAAAAAAGGAAGAAGAAGACGAGGAGTCCAAGTGTGGAGATAGTCTATGAGGGAAAAGCAATGGACACAACAAGGCATCTTAAAAAGAAAAAGAAAAAGCATAAGAAGAAACACCGGAAACATTACACGAGTAACTCAGCACATTCTTCTCCAGTGGTGATTACAATTGATAGTGATAGTAGCAAGGAACCAGAAAGTACTGAATGGGACAGCAGTATTACTTGGACAGGCACAACTCAGAGAAATGAGAGGGAAAATGAGTCTCCATCTTCTTCTCTGAGGACAGGATGTAAGGAAACTGGAGGACCAGACAAAAAGTACAGTATCCCTACCACAGGGGAAGACTTAGATGGTGACATTAGAGATATTGATGTCAAACTTCAAGGAACAGCAGCTGATCAGAGTGTTATCATAGCAGATACCAGCAGTAACACCTCTCACACAGAAACTGTAACCAGCTATGTTCAGGAAGCACCAGCAGCACCTTCCAGTCAACTATCTTGCCCCAGGATTTCCTTCCTAGAGTGTCCAGAGAGACAACCGTTGATACTAAGACTGCCAAAGAGACTTGTCAACAGATCTTCTTGGTTTGATTTCCCTGAAGAAAAAATGTAGCATTCTTTCCACAGAACATTTCTTGAAATTATGAATTTGTTTTAAGTACTTTTTTTTCCCTTAAGAACTGAAATATCTGGTAGGATTTCTGTCTGTTAAAAGATGTCTGGGAAATGTGTAAAACCTTTGAATGTGTATGCACTTTCAAGTCAAAGAAGATACAATATTGCTAGTATGTAACTTCAAAAGTTTTTTTTTTTGGAGACAGTTTAGAAATTCTAATTTCATAAAGCCATCCACAGAGTATTACAAAGTTTTGCTTAAACCAAATGACAGAAAAGGAGCCCAAACCAAAAGCCAGAAAATGTATTTTATGGGGATTGCCCTAAGACAAGGGAAAAAATGTTTAGTTCATAAGAAATTATTCAGTCTGAATTCCAGCATCATTTCAATCTCTTTGGTTTAAGCTGATCTCTGCTGAAAAGTAGTCAGTGATTTCTACAGAGATCCTCAGAGGACTTCCAGTAATTTTAAGGTAAGCTATGTCAAAATCTGAATTAAGCAATAAGGCTTCTTTTCTTTGTTTTTTTAAACATTTAATATGTGCTATGTGTTTTGCAGCACGACATTTTTCTTTTTGTTTTGGGCATCTTACTTGTACAGACCATTGGATGTTTGTGCAGTCAGGAGTAGTCCAGGTTGGAAGGGACTTCTGGAGTTTGTCTGGTCCCTTCCTTCACTGAAAGCAGGAACTTTGATTAGATTGCTTGGGATTTTTTCAGTTTTAAGTTTTACCAAAACTGGATGGCCCCTCTGTGCTACCCCTTCTAACATTTGAGTGTTCCCCTGGGAAACATTGTTTTTTGGATTTTTTTTTGTTATTTCCCTTGTTGCAGCCTTGTCCTACAGCTGTGCTGCTCTCAAGGAGTCTGTTTTTCCTCTTCTTTATGCCCTACCACTGCATACTTGAAGGCATCTGCCTTGTCTGTATCCTTGGCAAGAGAGCGGTTGCTGTCAACCTTCTTGCAATAGCCAACACTCACCCACCTCAGCACACCCTAGATGTGCTGCTGCATTTATGTGCAAGGCACAGGGCTCCAGGCAGGGTCTTGTTCTCCAGCTTTGTCCTTTCTCTGTGTGCACAGCAGTAGCTTTCAGGGCTGGATGAGAAAGATGTCTTCTCTCTCTCCTGTATTACTGCCTTCATGAGTTGGGTGGGTTTGACCTTGGCTGGTTTCCTGTCATATGCTCTTCCAAGCTTCTCTGTCGCTTTCCTTTCTCCACAACATGGGGGAGAAAATAAGATGGGAATGCTGGTTTGAGATAAGGGCAGGGAGATTACTTTCACTGGCCAGATAGACTTGGGGACAATTAGTGTCTTCTGTTGCCAGTGGAAAATTGGGTAGGGGGACATGCATTACTAGGAAATTGTTGTTAAAATGTGAAGGGTCATTTTCTGTGTATAGGGCAGTGAACACAACTGAGGAAAATGAGTGCCACAAGCAGCCATTGCTTTCCAGTGCTGCTTTGTGTAAACCAGCTCATCACTCCTGCTGCACCTACCTGCGAAGTGGAACTAAGCAAGTCGACTCACAGTGTCAGCTGCTATTAAGCAATTTACTTCTGCTGAAGAGAACTGTTGTGGTTTATTCCCAGCTGTGGCAACTAAGTGCCCTGCAGGTGCTTGCTCACTTCCCCCTGTCCTGGTGGACTGGGAGGTTGAATCCAGTTTAAAAAAGAATTGAACTTTGGTTGAGTTAAGAACAGTTTAATAATTGACACAAAGTAAAATGAAATAGTAATAAAAAGGAGAGAGAGAGAGAAAACCCAAGAGAAACAAGTGATACATGATGAAATTGCTCACCAGCTTCTGGCCAATGCTGTACCGAGATAAGACCCTCTTCTGGGTAACTCCCCTGGTTTATATACTAGGCATAACAATCTATTTTGTGGGATACTCCTTGGTCAGTTTGGGTCAGCTGCCCCAGGTATGTATGCTCCTGTCTATCTTTTTATGCACTTACTAGTCGAACATGAGACACTGAACAGTCCTGAACTCACGGTAGGTACTGCTCAGCAACAGCCAAAACATCGTTGTGTCATCTACGTTATTATACTGGATCCAAACCACAGCACTACTGCTACTAAGAAAAAAATTACCTCTATCCCAGCCAAAACCAGGACAAGGACTGGGATGCATTAGTCACCTCTGGATAGGAATGAGATGCATCAAACCAGTTCCAGAGTTCACCTGACATAATTTTGTAGGCTTAGACTGGCAGATTTCTGTCAGCAGTGGTGCTGGATTTAGTGACCCACATAACCTTGTCTGGGGCTGTTTGACTTTCTGTGGATATTTTGCCTAGTTCCCAGATGTCTTTTGAGAAGGTGTCTTACCTGCCAGCCCTGGGGTACCTTGAAATTTCAGGAGGGACTTTCCTGTTAGACTGTGAGGGTATAAAAGCCCAGGGTTTTGTTTCTTTGGAGTCCCTTCTTAGAGGCACCAGTTCAAGGTGTTATTTAGTTATTGAACCATGATTAAATTATTTTAAGAATGCAGTCGCCTGTGACTCTGCTATGGGAAACCTGGGGTCGAACTGTTAAGGAAGCCTGATCTGGCCATGTGAGTGTGGGGAATGGAGGTGGGAGAGGGCCTGGGTCCCAGCTCAAGGTGTGAGAGTGACTGGCTGAGTGGCTCCTGAATGGTTGGACAGAGAAGTTTCCTTAATGGTGGGAAGGAATATTTCTTCATGCACAGCATGGGACAATATGAGATGAATTTGCATACCTTTCCCTCCTAGAAAAAGTGTTCTAGGGAGCTAAAAGTTTTATAAATTTAAGTGGATTTAGGATGACCAATTTCTTTTTGTTTAACTGACTGCCCTGGCCTATTTCCCCTTTTGAGTGTTTGTCACTTGAATATTGTGCTATTTAGTGTGATTCTACATGGATATGGGTGTCTAGGCTTTTAGCTGAGTGGAAGTTATATATGTATCATGGAAGATCTGGCCTTCTTCATTAGAAGAATTGACTTGTTACAGTTTGAGAGTTTAAGCCATCTTTTGGCATCCCAGAGTCTGAGATAAAGAATAGAGACCAGCAGCAAAGCTCCACTTCTTGCCAGGAGATCAGAGGCTCTTCTGCAAGTTCCGTGTACACAGAGTGCTTAAATGGTGATCTTAAAAACATAAAATAACAGTTCATAATCTAATCTCTGATGGTTCCCAGAAGTGGTCACCCAATCTCCATGGATGCTAAAATAGAATTGGTCAGCTGAGAGTAATGCAAGAAAGGAAAGTTTATGGTATCTTTGGCATCAGCAGCACAAGAGCATCCAAAACCAGCCTTATGAAACGCAAATAGCTGAATAACTGTTGTAAGATACATCACCCTGCTTGGCCTGTTTGTTTTTAGTAGTATTTTGCGGCTAAAACCCACATGCAGTTATGTAGATGTATTTGTTTACACTTTGCCAAGGTATTCCTGAAGGGACAGTGGAGGTCTTATATGGAGCATCTTCTTCCGTGTTGAAACATTGTAAAGAAACTCGTAAACAATAGATTTTATCAATGATTAGCAGCATCTCTACAAATGCTGAAGAGCTGTAGAGCTGACATTTTCCCTCTGCTCTCTTCTCCTATTTATTAACCCGTATCTCCTTTTATCACCTTTTCTATTTTTTTTCTGCATGTACCCTAAACTTCTCTGATATTTGATAGATAGGGCAATATGGGCAGAGCATGAATTGTGTGAAGGTAATGTCAGAGCCCTGAGGGCATTGCATTCCAGGCCTCTCCCCTGTGTCTCCTCTACCCTCACACAGTGCAGCCACATAGTCTGGGGCTGTGCCAGGTGCTGTGCTGGGCGCCTCCCCAGCACTTGGGAGCTGTGCATCAGCTCAGCCCCTCTAGTTTGTCCTTGTGCCCAAGCTCCTGGCTCCTCTGCCAAGCAACCAGCTCTTGCCAATTGCCAGTATTTCATGCAGATGCAAACTGGTTGAGCTTCCAGTTACCTGAGCTTTTTGCTGCCTGCCTTGAGTCTGGCTGTGTGCTGCTCCAGTTCCAGCTCCTGAAGTACTATATTGCCAGTGCTGCTTAACATTGATCTAACAGGAGAAGCTGGAATATTGTCCTAAGAAGGTTTTGTGTCAGCCCTGCCGTGCTTTCAGGTTGTCGTTCTGTGCAGCCCTTGACTAAAATGGCCAGGAAAGCAAATGTCTTCACAATGGTGGATACTTGAAAGGCCTTTTTCTTTGAATTGTGTGGGATTTTGTAGCATTTTTGTAAGTAATTTTCTTTTCTTTTAGTATCTTGTGTGATGTTTGCACAGCACAAGATAAAAATGTCTCCTCTGTCCTCACACCTCCTTCTGCTGGATGGACACAGTCACAAGTGCTTGATTACCTTTATACCTTTATATGTAGTTTTTATCTCCATCTCCTTTTCTTAAGCCTTCTCATGCTTCCTGGTGCCAGTACAGCCTCTGCATGATTAACTGATCCATCTTCATCAGATTTCCATCTGATTAAATTATTGTCACAATGTATAAATACAGTGCTTACTGGACAATAGCATTTTTAAGAGGTATTACATATTGCACACTTTGGATTTATCATAACTGCTTTTTATTACCAGGGGTGTTAATCTTTAATATGTTTGACTGCTTTTCTTTCAGGAAAGCAAGAAACAGATCTGAGAATTTTTTCTCCAGTACAGTTGTGATATTCTTGCTTCCAGTCTGTGGTTATTATCTGTGCAGTCTGGTGTGTGACTAGTGCATTCTGGTGAACTGGTTGTCCGGGATATTGTAGATGGCTTTCAAATACACTCTGTATGCCTTTGAGTGTACTGGTGTGCACATTTCCAAGCCTTTCTAGGAGTATTTTGATTTTTGACTCAGGTCTTCATGGTCATGGACTAGTGACTGGTGAATGATTTGTCTTTTGTTTCTGCTGAAGTCATGAACAGAGCTAGCCAGAGGCTGTCAATTCTGTTTCCCAGCAAGAAGTTTCTAACTTTGGGTTTTCCACACATTTGAGCAAAATGGTGATTTTTTGCAAGGCCTTCATCTGTCTGAACTCTTCAGCTGTGCAGCAATGCAGAAAGTACCTCTTCTTTTGCCAATGGGATACATATCTAACACTAAAACTGTTTTTTTCCTGGTCTGTCTAACCCTCCATGGGCAGTGTCTGTACAATGCTCTCAGGCACATGCTGTGATTCTTAGGGTTGTCCTGTGCAGGGCCAGGATCAGTACTCAATGATACTTGTAGGTCCCTTCCAACTCAGGATATTCTATGATTCTATGACTTCCAAATCCACATCTCACAGGACAGGAAAGGAGAAAGATGATCTGATTTCTTAGCCAAACCATCACAACATGCATTCAGGAGGAGAGGCTGGGAGCCTTATTTTTAACAGGGACTCAGTGGTACCATCTCCAGTCCAGTCCTGACTCAAGCTACAAATCAGCCTGGACTGAGTCAGGAAGAAACTCTCATCCCAAATTTCTTGCATGCAAGCAGTTAAGTTCATGTCTCTCCTGAGGTTTTCCATGGGATTATAAAGCTATGGCTTTATAAAAGACTGCATCTCTGCTTACATCGCAGCTTTTACAAAACTTAAATTACTTTGAAAATAGTCTTTCTAGCTCTGATCACTCTTAAAAATGTAAACAAGTAAGAGTGTCAACTGCTGAAACAAAAGTCAGTCAGCCAGCCTTTGCTTCTTAGCTTCTACTACCCTATCTGTTACGCCTGTCACAACAAGTTGTCAGACTGTCACAATAAATGGCACAAGTTTAGGATGTTGTTTTGTTTGGCCTTTGTATGAAATACTTCTGAGCACATTTTAGTAGAGGGATATAATTAAAGTATAGCAAATGAATTCTGAAAGAGGGTAATAAGTTACATGGTAGTTTAAAATTGTTAGAATAGTATTTTCTCTTTAGTTTTTGGTTACTTGGAAGGACTGTAAATTGTCGCAGGTGGTTCCAGTTGGGAATACTAAGGAAATAAATACTGATTAGAAACTTAGTGCTTGAAAGCCAGCAAACTAGGAATGTGAAGATTTCACTTACTTACTCAAATTACTAAATTGATAATTACTGCTTTTATGCAAGTTAAGATAGTGCAGCCTGCCAAATATTCACCCCATTAAAGGAAGAAAACCTGGTGTCTGTTCCAAGAAATAAAAATGCCTAACCGTATTTAAAAATTAGTATATTTTCCGTTAAGTATTCCTCTTCTGTCTGATTTTCCACAGAAGTCTCTCATTTTTCTTTCCCTTCTTTTTTACATCCTGGAGTAGTCTCAGAGTGGAGATGTAATTTTGACTTGAGTTCTCACTACTCTTACAGGCAGTGATGTGTCTATAGCCCTTTATAAGGTCTGTCACCATCTATCTGACTCTCTGTGTCACCTGACTCTACTGCCATCCCTTGTGCGTTTTGACATCACTCAGCACTGTCAGAATCAAACCCTTCTAAAACCATACCTTTCAAACCCACCTTCATCTCCCAAACCATCACCATTGGCAGCATAGGCCACTTGTCATTCTGACCTATAACCTTGTTCAGCCTCGATCCCTCCTCATCCTCACCCATAGCTACCTCTTCTCCCAGACAAATGCTTTCAGGGGGACTATCCCTTATGTATGCAGAAGACTTTCTATCCATGTCCTCGCCTTGCTTCTACAAAGACATAGATACTCACAGAGCTCTGTGGCTGTGCATTGTGTCCAAGCAGTGTTTAGAGCTCAGAGCAGCTTCTGCTGCTAAATTGTTACCTCACGTGAAATCTCCTGTTTCCTTCTTCCCTACTAGTTTTCTCTATTAGTCTTTTCCCCACCCCGTACTTTCTTCCTACGACCAGCACTACCAAATATATAGACACGACAAGGCACAATAGCAATCTAAACATTTAGATTATAATTTTTTACATTAAATTTAATCTTTGAAAATATTTCCCTTCTGTGTTTTGGGTTTCCTTTTCTAATCTCTGTTATATTTAACTAAGATTGTTCATTTGCAGAATTGCTGTGATTTGCAGGCACCTCTGAGATCATCTAAATGATCCATCAAAGCACAGTCTATTGGAGCAGGTTTTCCAGGATCATGACCAGTCAGAATTTTAAAATCTCCAGGAATGAAGTCTTCAGAACCTGTCTGAGCTCAGCTGCTTGACCACCCTCACAGCAAAAATGGTTTTTTTAAATTTTTAAGTGGTATTTGTTTTGATTCAATGTGTATTCTTTGCCTCTTCTCTACTCAGTGGATATCCTTCTTCCTCTGTCTTCATTACTCCCACGTGGTTTATAATCCTCTCTGCATACATACCCCCCTCGCCTTCTCCAGACAGAACAATTGCAGGTCTCTGAGCCTCTCCTGACAGACAATTTAGCTAAGTTATTGCACAAGAATGTATATAATTCTGAAATTATATTAACCCAAAGCACAGATGATCCCTGCTCAGCCAAGCTGGCCTTCTGCCTCACCTGCTTGACTTCTCACATTTGGGAATTGCTGCTTCTGTGCCCTTAGGGAGTGATGTTCGAAAAGTGAGCAGTAGTGATGGACCTCAGCACCTGCAAAAACATTTTCCCAGGGGACCTTACTTACTAATTCCCTGAGCAGCCTGAATGAAGTGTGCTCTCCTTGTGTCCAGAGTTGATGTTTGGTGGCACTTTTCCTCCTGTCAGCAGAGATTTTAAACTCGATCACTTCAGTGGGGTGGAGGGGAACCAGAGTAAGCCAAAGTCGTGTTGAAGAATGAGGGGATTACCTATATCACTGCAGATTGTTTTGGATTAAGACCCCTCTGTTTAAATAAAATTGTTACCATTTCTGAAATTTGAATTGGCCTCAGTTTTCTTGGAAAATTGTTTTCTGTGTTTTGTTTTCTCTCATCTCCTTTTGTCGAGTACAGCCCAGTGTTTGACATTTGTATGATTTTAATACTTTAATTATGGCTTCATTTTGACCTTTTCAGAGACCTAGAGATGGTGGGTTTCATGTCTGTGTTTCTCACATGCTCCTTGCATAGCTGTTGTAATTGAAAAGAAAATGCTATTGTTAAGGTTCACTTTGCAAAGATGAAAATTACCAGGGAACCTTTTAATAAGCTAAAACTTGAACATTTTTCTCATTTTTTCTATGCATTGCCATGAAAACAAACTTAGGGACATACACATGTGCCAGTCTGAAGCTGCTGTCTAAATTTGACCCAAATTTTTTATTTATTCTGGTTATTCCAAAGCTTACTTTATTGATCATGAGGATATAAGCAATCCGTATTGGATTAATATTGCTTCTCTATATCTAAGAGCTTATACCTCTAATGATTCTTATGCAAATGCAAATTAAATATCTAAAAGTGCAGACACTCACACTCCTAAATACTATCCATTCTGTTTGTAAGAAGAGGGGACAGCTGATCTCAAGGAAAACTATTCCTTAATATTCCCTGAGCTGGCCAGTGTGCCATACTGTTTTTGGCTGGGCAAACTCGTCATTAGCTTTTCCGTGCAATGAAATATTTTAAGAATTGAGTGCAAAAGCTCCTCAAGTCCTCAAAGTCTGCAGTCCTGCATCTCAGTGAGGAAGAATATTGTTTTCTCAAAGAGAATCTATTTGTGTTTGACAAGATATGTGAGATTGCAAATACCTGATTTCAAAAAATGTCAAAACCTCAAGAAATACTGCCAGTGCACCACGAGTTTTTTCCCTATTTTGTGCCTAAACCTGATACAAAATAGGAGGGAAACAGGTGTGTTGACAATGCTTCTTGAAGTTTTGAGGTTACCTGAAGTCAGATATTTGCAACCTCACACACTGAAGCCTGGTGCAAGATAAACACAGCCACCAGCCCTGTTCTTGGCTCTTGGGGGAGCTGGACAGGATTACAGAGTAGTTAATGCCTGTTCATCTGAGGAAAGACTAATGAGTTTAGCATCAGACTGGTTACTTCTTGGCTGCACAAAGCTGAGGCAACAGAGAAAAGCCCTCAACAGAAACATTCACTTCTGCAGCAGCTCTTGCATGGTAGTCCTGGTGACAGAGAGTCCATTAACCATGCATTTGCAGCTCCTTGTGCATGCAGGAAGCCAGGAGCATAACTCTTCATAATAGTTGGTTTGTAGGAGGTTGGTGGTAATTGTGGAATTTGGCACACCACAGTACTGATCCCTCAGAGCTTCAAGAGAATAATTTCAAAGGACAATTCGTGGCATCAGATGGCCAGTGGAGAAAGAAAGAAGCACAGAAGCAATGGAACAGTTCTGCTGCTGTCATTGTGAGGCAGACAGAGAAAAGGAGAGAAAGGAAAATTTAGCAGCTTCAACAATACAAGTTTATAAAAGCAAAACTCCAGAAAATGACATTGCCAGCACTCCTGTTTTCTAATTAAACCTTACAATGCTCTTGAAAGCTTGCCTCATAGGTGATGACCCAAAGAAGAAGTTTAATTGTCGCAGAAATCCTTAAATGCTGCTGCCTGGTGCTACCAATTATTTCAAACCCATATTACACAGAGAAACAGAATCTGCTCATGTGCAAGGGAAATACCATGCTCCAAATGCTTATTATATGAGCAGCCGACCAGAACAAGACTTCTAGAGTATATTAGCAAGTCTAGTTCCTTCCTTTCATAACTGTCACCGGTAAACTTCTTTTAAGAGGATTACTAGCATGTTTCTGAAAAGCCAGGCATTTTTGAAGTCAGACTGCACATTAAGAAATCTGGAAACACTGGAGATGTTTATGAGACTGTCTCGAAGTTTTAGCAAAAGTTTAGCAAACCTTTTCAGTGAAATCTGTCCTTTGCTCAGACATGGTGAGGGGAAGTCTTTAATCAGAATAATCAGTGGCTTAGCAGAACTCTAATGGATGACTTCAGTTGCAGTGCGTTCTGTAGGAAAACTAGGAACTTCCTAACAACTCTGACTGACAATGTCTTGTTAGGATTGGTTTGCTTGCTACATTCCTCTTGAAAGTCATATATGAACTTGGAAAAATTGCTGAATTGTTTCTGCAATATACAAAGAATTTTAACAAACTTCCATAAAGTATAAGGACTATTGAGGTGCTACAATTTTTAAGGTTTCTAAAGTTAGTAGTAAAAGGGTATGTTAGTAACTGTATTTTTATTGTTTTGTAAAATGAACTACTTTTTTTCTGTACTATTATTTTGAACATGTTATGCTGGTAAGATGTGATGCAGGACCATTAATGGCAGGAGGTTTGTGCTTTACAACTCTTTACCTGACAAACATACAGATGATCTTTTATGTGATTCACTTGGACAAGACAGGAGTTTTCTATTTGTCCAACAGAAAATTTGTGAAACGTTGTGTAATTGGTGTACACAAGGTGTCCTTCCCTCCCACCTCCAAATGACTGCTCTAAATCTGTGCATGTAGGCTTTAGGAAATACCACTGGTTTTAGTGTTGGAATGGAAGTAATGAAGTGGAATCTGGAATATTCCCTCCGTGTTCTCTTACTAGCCAAAGTGCTCTGCAGGATTTTGTTACTGTAGCTGCTGTCTCTGATAGGATATTCGTATGGCTGCCTTGGTCAAGTCAGGCTTGACTGAGATTAGCTCAGTTGGTTAAAGCACAGTGCTACTAATGCCAAGGGCATATGTTTGATCATTGTATGGGCTATCCACTTAAGAGTCAGACTGGACTTTATGATCCCTGTCGGTCCCTTCTAACTCAGAATGTTCTGTGATTCTGTGACTACCAAGCAAAGGCCTGATTTGTAGGTATGCTTATATCCCTGAGCTCTTACTTATGTCTGTCTATGGGTGAAACCTTTTTGCCTGCTCACTCATCTTCAGCTAAGGCAAGCAGTGCAGGCTTCCTGAAATGTGGTGGAAGGGAACAACTGATTAGAGATGCCAAACTGCAACTGTGCCTATTGAATAGCAGCATCTTGACTAAGACACTTATGAAAACATCCTTAGTCAAACCACACAGAGGTGTGTCTCTCCAGGAAGAGCACTGGGAGGAAAAATAGATGTCTTTCCCTTTCCAGCTGCTGACCACTGTAGGCTAACCCACGAAATACATATGCCATGATCCCAGGCGGAAATTTTTGTCCTCTTTCCCATCCATCCTTTCTCCTTTGACTTGCTCTCCTACACAGCAGAGATGTGCCCAGGGACACAGAGAAGCAATTTCACTTGGTCTGTTCTGCTGCAGATGGAATGGTAGACAAAGCTACCTGCACACCGCTTCACTAGCATCTCCTACCCAGCCTCTTAATGTCACTCTGGGACCTGCTGGGGCAGAACTTTCACTGAGGAACAAAGGAGAATGAAGAACCTGAGAAACACACCTCTGTGCACTGCAAATACTTCCAAGAGCAGCACCCACTTCAGAGTGACACCTTGCATTGGCACGCAGATGCATCATTGTCTCAGGCAGAAAGCTGTCTTTAATAGAGAATAAAACATCTCCATGGCCATCATTCCCAATTTCAGCTCCCTCCATGTAATTTTAATTACTGGAACTTGGTTTGCAATTAACTAGGTAGTTTTATTTTCTGGATTATTCAGTTTTAAAAAAGTTTTGACTGCTCTTGTTTTTTTTTTCTTTACTAAATGTGCGAACAAACTGCTGTGACATCAATTCCTGTATGAAAAGCAGGTCTTATAAATAGATCCCCATCTATTTTTGCAAGGTGAAAAAAGTACCTGTAAGTTTTTGAAAGTTTAGGCAGTTGATGGAAAAGGTTTGTGAAAAGGTTTCAGTGGAAGGACCTTACATCTCTATTTTTTTTCTAAACAAGCACTATTTTTATTTTCCAAATGTATTACTGTTACAAAGGAAAATAAATTATAGTTCTCAGGTGTCAGCCTTGGGTATTATTTGGTATCTTAGGTGCATGTAATGCTGTTCTAATGCATGAATACACATGCCTTTGTGCATCCACGTGTGTGACAGGTGTGGGGGAAGACTTTGTTATGTCTCTTTCAATGAAAGAAAGGAAGGCAGGTTGTCACTGGAAAAAATACAGCCTTTCAACAAACAGTAAATTCATAGACCTCTGTGGATGTCAGCTGAGAACCTGGCCCAATGTGCTTGTTATCTCCAGATAAATCTGCTTGGTATCAGCCTGCTCTGTACAAGTGAGAATAAAACTAAATGGTCCCCAAAAGCAAAAGGTCTGTGATGGGCTCGCAACAGTTAAAAGCCTCTGGCTACATGGATGTGAACTTCAGCTTGGTGTACTATGGTTTGACTTGTGAAATGCGGAGCATCAGTTCTCTGAGAGTTTCTTGGGGAGAAAATAACATCTGCTGTATGACTGGATGGCAAACCCTTTTTGTAGTTGTAAGCAAGCAGCAATTACTTTGTTGGAGGGTAAACAAGATAAACAGTTTGTGAATTAACAACCGCAAAATCGTTTCTTATTTCACCACTGCAGATGTACAGCAGGGCCTAAAATACATCTACCTCTTGCTTTTAAAGAAGTTCTAGTTGAAGCTGAACCAGCAGAGACTCTTCTGGATTCCAGAGTTAATGTTGCTACTCTTATCTCTGTGGAGTTCAGACAGGAACTTGCCCCCCTGCTTCTTTCCAGCTTGCTTCCTCCTCTCTCAAACCTCAAAGTCAATCACTACTGACTCCAGCAATTTCTGTATAGTTTATTTTTAAAAAAATTCAGTTTCCACCAAGTTTGTCTTTTTCAAACCATGCCCCACTGGGAAGCATTTTCTATGAGTTTTCCATGACTGCTGTTGTGCCATTTTCCTCATCTGTCTGCAGTGCCTGTGGCCTGAACAAGGACCACAGGATTCCCTGCAAGTCCTTGCACAACCACTGAGCACCGCTGATGGCAGGTTCAAGCATCAGTCTTGAGAAACACTTAAAGCTGCCCTCTTCAGTTGGCTACTTAGGACTGCAGCACCTGTTGGTCTATCATCTATCTCAGCCCAGTGTATTTCTTTATGCTCAGTGTATCTCAGCCCAGTGTATTTCTTTATGCTTCATATTTGTTGAGGATCAGCTTGAACCATTTTGCTTTGACTGCACAGACAAATGTTTTGGTATGAGTCATCTGGCACTTTAACACCTTTTATTAATACTGCTGTGTAAGTGTAAAATCCCTTATCTGCTGCCGGTAAATCTCTCCTTCTGTCTTCTGCTTCCTTTGCTTTATTTTGCTTTACACTTTCTCCAGTTCCCACCTTCTGCTTTATATCCTTTAGCAGCGACTGTCCTTTTCTTACAGGTAATGCACATTAATAATAACACCTCCCAACATCTACAGCATTCCCTGTTTGTTTGTTCTACTGGATTTTTTAACCACTTTGGACTATGAGATTGTAGCACTTATAAAAGGATGTTACAGGTGGGATCTGGAGCAGGTGACGTAGGAGTGCTGTAACTTTCTATTACAGTGGAGGTTAAACTAGGTGAAATAATGGTGTCTCCTTGCCTGAATACCTGTCAAGAAAGCGTGGTGTGGAGGATGAATTCAGAAACAAGATGATGTAAATCAGCTGGCATGTTTCCACTAGCTTTTCTAGAGCTAAAAAATCTACCCAAGTTGATTATGGGCCTTAAATGTTTGAGTTTGTGAAGTGCATATTTGAATAGGTATTTTATGCCAACACAGTAAAGCATCTTCTTAATGAATGATTACCCCTGAGACAAGTCTGAATCAAATTATCCAGGGGGAAAGAAGTGGGTCTGTGGGACTGATTTTTCAAAGTGACAGTAGTGACAATACCTTCCTTTTTCATGTTGTAATTGGTGTTGTATTCTCAGTTACTGTTTAGTTTTTCATATTCTAATTACTGCATTTAGTTATTTTAGAAAAATCCTGATGCATTTTTTCTTTTAGAAAAGCATTGAACAAACAAGTATCTAGTAATTATCACTGGAATTCCTTGTTTGCCTGCTTGTAATACCTAATAGGCTAATCCTTTTTGAGATTAAAAATTTAAAACTGCAAAAGGTGTTTGGATATGTCTCAGGAATCATTTCAGATTTGCTCTAGGATACATCTCTGTTGTAAAAAAGTAGATCAAGGTTTTCTAAGCCAAACATTTTATCTGCTGCAGAACCTGAGAACACAGAAGGTAGTGGAGCTGATCCATCCAGCTCAGTAACAGGTTCGAGACCTGGTGTTGAGGAATACCTTCAGTGCAGGTGGCTCAGTGAGCAGCTTCAGTGGAGCTGCAAGTTGAGCTCTGGCGAGTGCTAACCTCAGGAGACAGGGTGTGAACTGCCGACCCTTCTCACAACAAAGGGCATGGGGACCTGTGATCTAGCCAGGGGACCAGACACTGAGACACAACAGTGGCCAACAAGCCCAGACTTCCCCACTCTTAGACTGGGAAGGTATGGAAGCCCAGAGTTTCCTTTGTTCTGGGTCCCTCCTGGAAGGCTCCAGTTCAAGGTGTTATTTAGTTATTGCACCAAGATTAGATTATTTTAAGGATCCAGACTGAGACTCTGCTATGGGAACCCTGGGGCCAAACTGTTAAGGAAAACCTGGTCTAACTGTGAGTGTTGGGGATGTAGCTGTGGGGGCCTCGGTCCCAGCTCGGGTGATGCAAGTGCGACTGCCTAAGTGACTCCTGGATGGTGGAACAGGGAAGTTTCTTTAGTGCTGGGGACTATCAGCTGCACCAGAAGAATGTAAAAACCCACATCCCTGGACAAATGTGAGACTCCATAAAAAAAATGTTCATTTTGGTCAAACCTGGTTTGATTATGGGCAAAAGGATGACAGTTTGCTCCCTTTGTCATGCTCAGAATGACCATGAGCGTGGTTACAACAGAAAGAGATACGCCTTTGAGTGCTACAAAGCTTCTGACCTCTCTAACGTTTCTTGAATGATTCATGTTAATGAGATTCACAAGTTAATTGTCCACTAACGAAATGCCTATTTTTCCATTAGTCTGAAGTGTGTTGCATAGTTGTGTAAGCTATTTCCCGTCCTTTTCTTTTTTTGATGTTGCTGGAGGAGATGTTAGTGGTTCAGCCTCTTTCCTCTGCCTGATGCCTGCCCAGCCCACCAAAGAGCCTTTAGGAGTCTTCTAAGACTTAGCCCATTAAATCTTAGCTGTGTTTTGTGTGTGTTGAATCATTATAGAATTGCTTTACTTTATAAAGTTCTTTGTATCTTACATGCAGAGTCTCTGTGTGCGGAGCCAAAAGCAGCTATATATACTGACCTAAGAAAGGAAAAAATTACCTTAAGAAAATATTTATCTGAAACAATTTGTTGCTACTATATCTGTAGAAATAAAATGCAAAGATACCTGAAATGACATATGGCAAACAAACACTTAAAAATCTCAAGTGATCTTAAGGAGCACTTTTCATTGAAAGAATATGCAATACTTGTGCCAGCAGTATTCAAGTGGTTAGAGCAGTGCCTTGGTAAGCAAATTCCTCTTGACATTTCTTGTTAAACCTGTGCCATCTGTGACAACCATACTATTGTTGCTGTACTTACTTCAGATCTCTTCAATGTCATTCTGTAATTCTATGCTTTCATTTTTTTTCTTTTTCCTTTTTTTTTTTTAATTAGAGGAGCTAGAATAGGGTGTGTGCCTTTGGTATATTACATCTACTAAGTAACTGTTTTTAAGTTGGCTATATTTTGCTTACAAAATATCTCTGAGTTATTAATTCACTCAGAAGAGACGGTTAGCACTTTATTAAGCACTTTCTATTTGCTACAGCTCTTTGGGAGTACTTTCATTAGCATAGTAACAATGCTGATAAGAGGTTTTGAAATCATTGCTTTTACCACGTGCAGAAAAATGCTGGAACAAAAAAGACCATCAGTATTAATCTTTCTAGTGAACCAGAAGCTTCCTTTGGGTGCAAATATTTTGCTCATAGTGAATGCAGAGGAGTTGAGAGAACTATTGGTGTTCTGAAGCCCAGAAATAAGTACTGTTTTGTGCTTTGTTTGGACTGCCGTAGTTAAACAGTATCACTCAAATAGCACCACGTTAGAAAAACTGGTAGATGACCAACATAGAAGTGATTCATTCAGTGTTGGGTCTGTATGGACAGATCTCTTTCACTGGCCATGTAGGTTCTCAGTAGGTTTTATGGAGTTGCATTTCAGTCAGAGTTTATTTTTCTGCCTGCCTATTTTCACAGTTGCATTTCAGCTGTGCTGATGGGTAACACTGAAAACTATACAAAAATTCTAAGTTAAAATGCTCTGCAATGTTTTTTACCACCTAAAGAATAAATACTTTCATTCAGAATTTTTATATGAAAGCTCTAATAACTCAGAGAAGTTCTGATGTCAAATTTGGGCACTAAGAGCTATCACTGACAACATAACTGGTCCATAGTTATGTGCATTTCTCATGGCAATGTATATCAAATAGTTATTCGTATGACCTCCAATACATCATTACTAGAACAATGTCTAAAACCCCTGATTAAAAATGTAATACCTGGAATAAATCTGATACTATATCTACATAGAATTCTGTCTAAAATCAGGCTCCTGGTGCCAGTAAGATTCCTGATTTGATATCAGAGGGACAACAAATGCAGAAAAAATTAATAAAGGAGTTTCTTTTATTATATTTAAATTATCTGTCATGGTCTATAATCTGATCTTTGAAAGTCCTTTATAACTAGAACTTGGGAGGATATTTATGATGTAATAATTATTGACAACTGAGGTATGTATCCCTCATATTCTCTAATCTCCATCCAAACCAGATTGAATGATGAGGATATACTGATATATTTATTATTTAAAAATATAATAGTCCTGTGAGCTAGTTATTGAGCAAAGATTTCTACATGCTTCATTTGTTGTGATGATTCTACCATTTTATTAAGTGCCCTGCAAAGAAGTCTTTCCTTGCTTTAGATAGTTTTGATATACTGAACAGTTCATATATAGTATCCTGAATAAATGTTTATAAATATGAACAATGTGAACAGGAGCTCTCTAGAATGTTCAGTCAGAAAACAGATGTTTATAACTTACTGTATTTAAAAAATATTGCTTTTACAAGCTTATAATGTTATATATGATTTATTTAAATACAGCTTGCTTACTTGGAGAAAAATGTTCTCTTACAAGCATTATCAGTTGAAAAACCCCTCACACTGATTTTAGACACTGTCTGCAGACCTTCAGCACAATTTCATTTTGTTAGGCTTGATCATGTCGTGCAGTTGTGATAGAGGATGATTTTCTTAAGTGCATGTCATGCATGACTGAGTTTGGTTGGAAGTATTATGATGAGGAGTATTTTCCTTACTTAAAGGGTTCTACTCTTACAGTAAAAGTGTAAGATACAGTTTTTCTTGTAAACAGGTGAAGTGTAGTATCTGCAATACATCACACAAAAGTATAATCTCTGTCAAAATGACAAGACAACATCACAGAAAGTGACTGCTGTAATTGACAAAGGTGGCGATCAAGCTCTGGAACTGTTTTGTTCTGATTGCATATTCATGGTTCCGCTCTATAACATGGCGCAGTTCCTGTGTGAGTTGATCTAAGTGGATGTTTTGACACGACTAGACTGACAGCTTGTACTTTGAGATTTGAAAGTCTAATCTTTAACACTGTTTCTTCCATCTTTTTTCCAAATGTCTAAATCTTGACTTGCAGACTGAGTTGTGGGACACATCAAAGAACATCCAGGCAGTCGCACACATTTTGCTACACTGGCGATGATGGTGTACTGGTAGAGCAATAACCAAGTGTCTGCAACCATACAGCTGACCCAACAAGTAGCTGTGAGTAGCTGGTGAGCTCTCATCCAACAACAGCAGAGAAATGTGCTTTAAGACATATCTAGGCACAGATCATTTGTCTGAGTTTCTTTCTAGCTTTGGGTATCTCTTTGTAAGCTGGCCCTCTTGTTTGCTCATTATTTGGTTCATTTGGCTTTTAGGCAGCCTTTTCCAACATAGTGTGCCATAAAAATAGCAGTTACTGGTAAGCAGACACTTGCAGAAGTAAACTCCTCTATTTGTCTCTTGGGTAAGTAGCAGGCAATATTCTCTCTTCTTTTATGATGGTATTACATTTTCATTCAAATTCAGAGAGAAATGTGGAGGGAACAAAGCAAAGACATTATCTGTTCTTATTCTTTCTTTAATTGTTTGTATTTTTACATAGTCAGAAGAGCTAGGCAATTTTCCAAATAAATGATTTTTTTTTTTTAATTTGGTTTTTTTCTTTCCCCATGAAGTGACAGTTTCTCCAAAATGGAAGTTCTATATAACTGCATTCCTGAAGTTTTTCCATGTCGTATAAATACATACTCAGTAGTCCAGAAAGAAAGTGACCATAAGGGGCATATGCAAAAAGAGAGATGAGGGAATTGCACATTAATGCCAATTTACTTCTTCTTCTCATCTTGCTTTTAACTGTAGACAGAAAAGCTTTAACTTGATCTCAGTGCAAAAGAAAGGGAGGGTTTTATAATTAAAAATACCTTGTGCAATTAAGAACTACCAATTCCTATCTACGTCCATTCAGGAACAAAGGAAATGTGTGCTAGAGAGTGTAATTCAAGACTCAAAGGCATGTGAGGAATCCCAAATTTACTGTTGCTTTGTCCACTTACTGTCGTATATTTGACCTTCCTCAAATCACTGTCTTTCAAGCAGTTTCCTGGATGCTTCTGCCCATGTTTTCATGGCAGAAAAGACAGAAATCTTACGCTGTCTGATGTCTGATGTCTCTCCATGCAGTTCATGGCTAAGGGCCACCATGCACCACAGCGATAAGGACTGAAATATCTTCTTTTGACTTAAATATGTTTCTGAGTTAGAGAATAGAGAGGCATCTCTCTGCAAAGTTAACAAGCTTGCAAAAAGTTGCACTGAAAACTCACTTTTATGCATGAGGGACAGTGGCTGAGATAACAGGCCACTTTCCTTATTCTCTCTTTGCGCATCTAGTGTAAACAAATCTATATATGTTGAACATTTAGGATGACAAAATTGCATGAGTGGAGGATGTGCTGCACGGAAGATTGAGGTAATAGGTCCCGGTATTTTGACAAAGCCAGCCAACTGCAATCCTAGACTTTCAGACTCACCAGGGCTTAAGGCATTTGCAGGGAGTCAACCAGACAGAGAAAACTGTTGAATCTGGTCCTATAATGGGGAAAAATTCATATGGCAATGCCATAGATGGCATTTCTGCAGTACTGGTTCAGCTTGCAGCAACAGCTGCAAAAGTATTTGGCCTACCAGAAAGCCTGTTTTTTATGTATATCTCAACGGGAAAATGCATTTACAAAGGTGGATGGAACTACAAAAAGTCTGGTCTTTTCAGGACATGGCATGAAACTGTTCAACTTCTCCAATGTCCCTCTGAAATCCAGACCTGCTAGCAGCTGAATAGAATGACTGAAATCATCTAAGATGGCAGAGCTGATCACTCCTTGCTATTAACAGAGGGCAGGTCTAAATTACTTTTCTGTCTGTCTATACCCTGCTTCAGAGACCTACTCCCTCTTTTACGATTGCTGTGAGAGCCTTCAGTGAGCTCCAAGTCCAGTGCTGACACCTACTCAACTCTTCACACAAATCTAAATGATACTGTGCCATAGCCTGGTACAATAACTCTTGCATCATGTGAAGGGGTAGCCAACCACTACTGACCTTTTAAAAACATATTCTCTTTCCCTTATCTGCATAGTCTAGAAAATATTTGTGATCATGCAATTTTGGAAGGAGTGTCCACAAGGAAGATAATATTTATTTGATCACTATTTATTTTTGCATCTCTATTGCTTTTCAAGGTGTCATACATTGATATGAAACACTGTACATTTTCCAATTATGACCTGATAAAGTTTATTCTGCTAGTGTTAATACCCTTCTCAATACCCTTTGGCATATGCTAAAGCTTTTTTGGAAAAAGAAAATCCATGGTAAAATGCAGTTTGTGAAAAACTGAAAAGTTTTACAGAAATTTTTCCCATTTTGAAAAAAAAAAGGGAAAGAAAATAAATTGAAACCTTTTGACATACTTTTGGATTTTTTTTCTGCCAAAGCATTTCATAAAAGTCAAAACAACTTTGCTTTGATTTATGGACTACATTAATGTGCTATATGTGTATAGAAATTGTATTACTAGATCCTTAATATAAAACCTTTTAAGTTTTATAATAAAGTATTTTCTTTGAGAGCAAAATGTTTTGTTGTTGTTGGCAAATACTTCCACCATTGTGAAATTTGTATTTTCATTTTTTAGTTTCATGGAAAGTATACTATTTTTACACCTTTTGGGTTCTATGTGAAGTAATACTTTTCAGCTGACTATTAGCAATATCTTCAGAACTCAGATTGTATTTAATGAGTTTTCTCTCAGTTTTGTTCGTTTTCTTCTCATATTTTTGGTGAAGTAACAACACAAAAGTTTTCCCACAAGATGGCAGTGACGAGTTGTGAAATTTATGGCAAAAACAGGTATGAAGGGACACACATTAAAAACTGCGAAAATAGAAGATACAAGCTTGATAAACCAACGAGAACGAAGATAGTACAGAATGACAGAGAAAACTCCTGCTTTAGTTCACTTTTTTTGTGACCAGATGGAGCAGGATGTATTTTATTGTAGGTAACACCATATACCATGGTGCTTTTAGCTAGCAAGCCAAAATTAGCTACAAAATCTAATTACAGTCATGTAAGGGTTTTTTTTAACTGAAGTATGTGTGTTTGTGGGTACAGATTTCTCTCTCAAATGCATAGTTCTATATTCATATAGCTGAAAAATGTTCATTTATGAAGTCCGCTGTTAATTGTGTAGTTAGAACACACCAATTATTTTGCCTGAAAAAGAGAATCAAGAAGAAAAGCTATTTCAGGGGACAATAAAGGAGTTTCAGTACAAATGTAGTGATAAATACATATCAGGAAACTGATATTTTGTTAATATCATTAATTTTTTTTAACACCAAATGTTGTTCTATTCTCATTCAAATTGACATTAAAAAGCTCATGAGTAATGAAATACTGCGTGGCAGAGAGTTGCCATAAACATACAATAAAGAGCCTGTTCAATCATGAGGGGAACCATCATCAGTATGAACACAATGATCTTCCCTGTTCTTAGCTGAGAAATACAGACACATTTTTTGCACTATCTTCATAAAAATCCTGCAGTTCTTTTCATTCTGATCTAATTTGAGCTTGGCAAGAGAGCAAGTGGAGTAGGGAAGCCAAAACAGCAAATCCCAAGCCTTAAGTGAAAGCTGTCTTTTTTTAACTTTTTAGAATGAAGCAGGGCAGCTTGGACTGTGTGTCTGTCTCTCTACACAATATATGTGTGTGCACAGACCCCCACACTCCACGTATTTCCAGTTTTTCGAGCCCTATTTCCCAGAAGAATGTACACCTATATTATTACCTATGAATACTACTTTAACATGACAATGCAAAGAATGAACATTTTCTGAAGATGTCAGCACAGAATAAGTCTCTATCTGGTGAAAAGCATCACTCTTGCAGACACAGGGAACGATGCCAGTTCATGGTGGCTCAGGAGCTGTCTATGTGATTTAGGCCCCTACCCAAATTATGGCTCTCTATGAAGGATGGTAGATTTACTTGAGGTAATATAAAGCCTTTCTGTGGGATTTGTATGAGGAAATGGGTCATCCAAATGCATCCCCACTGAAGTTAAGAATGGCTGTTCAGAAAGCACGACTTGGCCTCAACCAGCACATATTCTTGCTGATAAAGGGTCACGTTCAGACACTTGTGTCTTTCTACACATGGAGAGGCTAAGAAGTCGTCTTCACACCATAACAGGGAATTTTAGCTAAGACAGACACTTAACACCGTCTTCTGACATCGCAAGGTCAAGTTTCTACTTTGCAGCTTTAAAATGGGCTTCCAGCAAAGTGATATTACCTTGCCCTTCCGAAGCAAGGAGAGTTGTCACACAGCTTCAAAGCCAGCAATGCAGCAAATATGGGAGGAAATGATTGACTGCCTCAGCTGTAGAGTTAAGAAGGAGGAGTATGACAGAGCTCAGGGGACAGGAAAAGCTTGCACTGAGTCTTTGTACAAACTTAAGTTGCCCTGACTGTCTCTCAGTTGCTATTACACTGTCTGTGACTTACAAAAATGCATATTTTGAGATCAAAAGACTATGGAAGTCATCTCCCTATTGTTGAAAAAATATGGATGTAGACGATGACCTAAATCAATTCTCTAAGCTCTTGGAAAAGAAGTTCCAGTGGTGAGTGATCCACAATCCAAAATATTTCTGCCTTCAGAGTTTGAAAGCTATGTTAATCTTTAGCTTAGCTTTCCTTAACAGCTATCATCTGCAATCAAAATTCGTTGTGCTGCTGATGATGTACAGGAAGAACAAATGGTCATGAGTCTCTTTACAAAAAAAGATGCACTTGTTTGAGGAAAACTGCCTTATTCTTCTACATGTCTTTTTATTTTCTTTTTTTAATTTTTTTTTTTAGTACAATGCCTTGAACTAGGTGCAGTATTCCTGGAGGCTGACTGCTTCTGGCTTCACTGAAGAAGGGGTTCCCAGCGTTGTTTTGCTGCAATGGCATGTATTATAATTTGGAATTTCTTCTGTGGTTTGTTTGGGTTTTTTCCGCTACTGACTACTGACCAAATTCTCACTTGTTGTGTAATTGCTATGACCATTGAAGGCTTTCAAGACTGTTTTCCTGTAGACCTGTTTCTTTATCTTGACCACAATAGCTTCTTTTTTCTTCATGAAATTTTATGTCTTTTATGCTTTATGCAAATTTTTTTAATCTCTATTTACTGATAGGTAGATTCCACCTCTGCTGAAATCATCAGGGGTTGCACTATTCTGATCAATGAAAGTTCAGTTAAGTTATGAATGCCTAAAAATTAATTGATGCAGCATTTAAGTATTACACTGGCAAATGCAAATAAGGTACGGGTTGCATCCTGGTGTTTTCTTGGTATCCTTTAGTTTTAACCTACTGAACAAAAGTGACTATCAAGTACTTTTATGTTTTCAAAAACCCTGTGTCCTCACATAGGAGTATGAGACGATTTTGTTTGCTGAAGTGAAAGCTTACTTTATGGATGGGCTTTTTGACTCATTACAGTGTCAAGTTGACACTGCTATTTGGATGGCTCAAAGAAGAATGGGAAGAGCCTGATTTCCACAACACCCTGTTTTACTGCATTAAATT
>VZRE01002590.1:292050-310881 GCA_013396775.1 Cephalopterus ornatus | reverse complement strand
AAAAAAAAAAAAAAAAAAAAGAAGAGTACTCAGCCCAGGCTTCAGGCTCATGGGGAGCTGTTTGTTTACCTTGGCTGGCACTGGGCTCAGCCAAAGCTCCCATGTTCCCAGACACAAGCTCCCCTCCTCTCCCAAGGCATCATGAGGACACAACCCAAGATCCAAACCCAGGCTGCGAGGAACAGCATACTGAATAAACAACCCACTCTCCACAAGTGCAGCAGCACTCTTCTATCCAGCTTCCGAAACTTGGCAAAGCCGTTGTTTGAAAAACTTTTCACTTTCCTCTCCTCCTCCTTCCTTCCCTCACCTATCATGCAAATACACTTTTGCAAAGAGCCTCAGCTCCATTCTTTTACAGAGTTTATAACATGCCTATTTTTTTGCTGTGCCTTGGTTAACCTTTTCAATAGTTGCAATGAAATTAATCTACACTCCTCAAACTCAGTGTGTGCAGAAGCCCAGGAAACCCTATTTCCTGAGCAGGAACTTACATCACAGAGCCCCAGGCTGTGAATAAACCAGGTGCAGCTCTAAGCGTGCACACAGGTCCTGCAAAGCTCTTATATTCCACTTGTTACGGTATCAGTCTTTCACCATATGCCACATGTATTCAGGACGTAACACTGCATACTTAGGCTTCTTTTTCTCCAATTAGTATTGCAATTAAAGAAGAAATCCACCTCATTCAAAGTTTAAACCTCTAATTCTGAACACAGGTATCACTGACTCTTTTAAAGAAGTCACCCTACTGTTTGGGTTCGGTTGTTTTTGTTTTTATTTTTACTTAGTTACTCCAGTATACAACCTCCAGCACAGAGAAGCTACAAAGGTTTAACACAGCCTTATACACTATGGTGCATTTATAGTGTTCAAAGGCTTATGAACACAGATCAGCAAATGAGGAGGTATAATCTGCTAATTGAATACCTTCCATCCTGGGTAATTCTTCTTGCACATAAAAAACAGCACATTGGTTTCCTCTCCAGAGGAGAAAAAGTTAATTCCTCTTGTTAACAATCAGCTACAGCAAATAAACAGGTCTCAGGGCATTATAAGCAGGGCTCACTTTAAAGGCTGCGCATCCAGTCACAGGATGGGGGAGAGAAGGCACGTGTGGGTTCAGAACTGCGGAAGGGTTTCCAAGTGACCCCGTGGTACCTGCTCTCATAGGAGAGCCTCAGCTCTGCTCCCAGAAGGGGACAGCACCAGAAGCAATGAAATGAATAGAAACTTCTCTTCATTTAGGTGCTGGAATTTTAAGTAAAGCTCCTGAAACTCCCCAAGGCATATTGTTGCTGCCATCAAAGGAAGCCAGTGAGCATGACTGATAAGTTTGATTTTCAGTGGTGCTTAGGTTCTGCAGCTCTCATCAATTGCAGAGCAGAGCAAGTTGTAGGTACTCAAGGCCAATTTTTTTTTTAAAGAGTAGGTATTTTAAAATGCATTGCGGTCAACAAAAACTGGGAGCTACAGTTCTTTGAAAGGTATGAAGGCCTTCAGCACTTCTCAGAAGTCACATTGTGAATTTTTTTCTCCTTTTCTCCCTAATGTTTTGCTTTCCGGTTCAGAAAAGATGACAGGAACACTGGAGACCCTCATTTCATTACAGAAATTAAAAAGAGAAGATATAACAAAATATGTCCCTGGAGAAAAACACAAATAGTTCAGGGAGCCTCTGAAAAATGTACAAAACACAGCCAAAATCCACAGTCTCTCTGGAATGTCTTTGCTTCTGTTTCCCACAGGAGGAGGGAACTCACGCCACCATTCTGAAACCCTAATTTATCCCCTTTTTTTAAGAATCAGTTTAGTTAGCAGATGACCTCTGTATTAGCACTCCTCCTAGAGAGGCCTCACAATGAAGTCCTCTCTCTGTTAATACTGCAGAAATTAAATAGCAAAACTGCATTATCCATTAAGAGGTTTTTAGTCAATTTGTTTACACAATGAGAATTACTTTTACATTTCTAATTAGGTAGCTATTAACTAACAGACAGGGAAATTGCACCAGCACAAGAAGCTTTGCTATCAGCACAATCTTATTAAAAGGAGAGCTTAAGATTTTAACAAGAACAATAAATTAATCATGATAATGTTTTTTTAGATCATCAAATGCAGAACTCAAGAGGGGGCTTTTAAAAGTTCTTTGAATCAACATATTTTCTCTGTTGATGTCAGAGTTTTAACACAGGCTTCAGTAAGAGAAAAGCTTTTTCAAATGCTTCTGGCATTATTCTGTATACAAAAATCTACGAGGTACATTAAATTAAGTTAAAATTAAATTATGCATAGTCATTCTTCCACTGTTACACAGGAAAATAACTGCTCTAGTATTCAGAAGCTTCCAGAACGTCTTTAACCCTTTCTAAGCTGACACAGCAGAGCAGATGCTTGCTGAGGTGTAACAGGTCAGAGATCCCATCAAGTCCAAGGAGACCTCAAGTGCTTCACCATCACTCTGTGATGCCCTGCAGAAGACATCATCTCATACAGTTTTCCAATACAGTGGATCACCAGAGGATTCAACTCTGACATTTTTAAATCAGCTGCATTAAAACACATGCACATTTTTTGACCCTTTTTTCTGTTTTAGAGATGTGGCTTTGAAGGACTGTTGTCAGCACGGAGAGATAAAAGTTAGCAGACCAAAGGAGCACATCAGTGGTGTTTTTGCAATAGCACTTGAGAGCAGTAATATCTGACTGTGCCATCAAAGACTGTGAGAGAAAACAGCCATAATTTACAGTCTTACTCAGGGACTTCATTAATCCTTCCTGATTTTGGGGTCCTTTAATATCTGTAGGAGGCTGCCACATTTTATTTTGCCAGCTAGCAACACAAACTACATGCACTTGGAGTCAAACCATGAAAGCAGAAACCAAATGCAGACTAGATGACTAAACACAGGAAGAAAATTTATAAGAGAAAATAACAGAAAATTATGTTTCTGTAATTCCAGAAAGCACAAACTTGAATTTTCCACATCCTATTAAAAATCCTCTGCTCCCGTGGCTATTCCATTCCATTTAGATCACACAAAACAGCTTGAAGAATGTACTAAACCTGGCTTCTAGAAGACTGTTTTGCAGCCTTGGTCTCCAAGCATGTCCTGAGGAATATACCTGGCAAAGAGCTGTTAGTGGCCTGCAATGGTTCATCCCCCCATGATGAGAGGCAATGCAGATTTCCAATCTTATTCTTCCCAACAACTCAGACTAACAGCTTTTTTGGCAGAGGCGTCCTTCCCACACTCATGTTTGAGCACAGTGACTTTGTTTAAAACAAAACCAATTTTTTCCCAGCTATTTAAGAGTATTCCCACTTTTGTCTTATATGGGAAGATGGACATACCCCTACCATTTTCGCAGCATCCAACCACAGTGCTCCCAGAACTAATGAACAAACACTTATCACATAGAACTAGTTTTTTCCATCCCAACAAAACTGTTTTTCTGAAAGAGGTACCTTTAAATATATCTATTATGTATACATTTGCTGCTGCAAACTGATAGGGCCAGGACTGAGCTGCCCACTAAGCAGGTGGTCAGGCAATCCCATGTATTTTCTTGAAGAAAGAAGTTAATTTGTGTGTTCAATCAGGCAAGTGCTGGACAGTGGTGCCTAACTCACAGTGGAAGAATTATCAAGCCATCTTGATCCATGCTGTAGTTCTTAGCTACTCAAATCATCAGAAGTCCATTAAAAGTTAATCACAAATAATATCAGTAAAATAGTTTTGCTTCTGAATTTTTTAAAAATAGCCCTGCCAGGAATTGCAGCATTTCTGCTCTTCTGTACAAAGTGATCCCAATGTCTGTAAGTAATCTTAATTAACGTTCTGAGAGATTAATATTTTATCATTATCGCTAAGTTCAAATGAGCACTTTAGGACAGGCTACAGACCTCTAATTAGCACTAATAAAGTATTCGGGGTCCTTAATACAGCTGAAGAACTCAAGAGCTCCAGTCAAACGCAGAAGAGAGACAATGCCAGTTCATGAGAACTTAACAGTTTAAATGGGTTAACAATTCCAACCTCAGAGGTTATTTTATCCCCACGTGTACTTGACGAAAGATAGTTTCCTACTGATAAAGTCAAGTTCTGTTTTACAATTTCATTTAGCTTTCCAGTTGCAAAGGCAGCTTCACAGGCAATGCTCAGCTGGAGACCAGCACAGCTTTGTTTCTTTATATCATATCGAATTGGAAGGTTTCCAAGGATAATTGTTGTTGAGAAATGTATTGATTTGCTTCTGAGAATCTTAAAGATGCTTGAGGAACTGCAATTAGGAGTTCCCCCCACAGGATCTGTCTTTGAAATAATAGTAGTGATGTATTACTTTTCTCTTGTGGACCACAAAACTTCAATTAAAATTCAGATTTTGCATTTGGAAACAACACTGCAGTATCCAAATGGATTAGTATTAGAGGGCCTTTTCAAGTGGATGTGCTGAAGGAATCTGCACAGCATGTTTGAATGCAGCCTGCACTAAGCTATTCGTTGACCGTTTAGTCAAATTACAGCCAAGGTGTCATTTTTGGGGAACTCCTGCTGCTACACCTACCATATTAACATGCCTGACTTCTATTTTAATGAAGAGCCAGGTCCCTCCAGAATCCAATGCAGGGCAATTTTCATCATGATCCTACCCAGAAAAGGCAAAGACTCTTCCTGGGGATTTACTCTGATACGTTCATATTTTTCTCTCCTCTTATCCATCGCAATGCCTGAGGTAGAAGGAGGAGAGGGAGCTGTCAGAGGCTACTTCCACTGATAACTCTGTTTTCCTCCCGCTTGTGTTCTCACCTCAGCAATTTGTGGCACACATCAAACTACACCGGCAGGGAAATTTCAGCTTCAAAAGGCTTCAGATTTACAGAATACAAACATCCATTAAGAACTCATTACTTAAACAGCAATTGCTGTCCATTTGCATGCACAATAGTCACAGTCTAGAGGCAGGATACGTGCTGGAGACCTGCTCCACAGCCATCTCCCAGGCAGGGTCAATGGGAGGTTCCTTGCAGCCAGTGCCAACACAACTGGGCACCATAATAAGAACTGTGTTGTTATAGGCTAAATAAGCAGCTCTGCTGCGTGATCCCGTGGGTTATGAGGTAATTAGCTGCTGAATAACCGAAATCAATGGATGTTTTTGCAGAATTACACCAAATAAGCAGAAGCTTGGCAGACAGAAGGGAGAAACAATCACATTGCTACACAGTCATGTTTGTTAATTCCTAGTTTAATTCCACCAAACTCAATAGCTTTACAGCAGGAAAAAAATAAACAAATGAGCCCACAGCCTAGGGTTACTAGTAAACCCTATCAAATTACCCTGAAATTTGAAAGCTAAAATGAATACTGATCTCCCTTTCTCAACACAATCAATTAAAAGCCCTTCTTGCTTCGAGAACTCCATACACTGCCACTTTTGAACTGCCATGAAACTCCTAAAATTTCCTTGGAAATCATGCCACTTGGTGATTTCCTGTCCTTGTAAACCCCAAACCTTCCCCACTTCTTCATCAAGCCAAATCTCTAATCAAGCAAATATTTTCCAGAGTTTTCTTCTGAATCCTTACTCTTCTACACAGATCCTTGCAAAAAGCCTTCCCAGTCCCCCCTGTATGATATCTATCCCTCATTCTCACCTCTCCATACACTGAGTTGCATTTCTACTTCTTAAATGACCCTGGGAACATTGAATCCCATTGACCCAGAGCAGGAAGTACATTCCACCATTTCTTCAAAAATTTTCAGGTTCAAATATTTGAGTTCCACAAAATAAACTGTTCCATTACAGTCTGCTCCCTCCAGTGCAGGCTGTGAAAACCATGCATGCTACCAAGGATTGAACCTAAGCCTAAAGCAGGACTTAAAGCGAATAGTACTCTACCTGAGAGAGGATCAGCATCATTCAAAACACTTGTGTGTAACTATTAAATTATTCTTCACAAATTACATCTGTTCCCGAGTTATCTGGTCCAGGCAGTATTTTTAAAATATGCTCCATAAAACCAAACATTAATTTTGAAAGATCCACCAAAGTGGCTCTGTATCTTACACACATGCGGCAAGGCAGAGACTAATCAAGGTGAAGTGGAACCCTTCCTTTCAACTAACAGACATCCAATCTATGAAAAACAGAGAGAAGCAACTATGTAAATAATATCTGCTGAAAATGGAGCCAAGAGCTCTGTTGAGGGCTTGGCGAAAAAACGTGCACCATGAAGGGTGTAACTAGCAGCTCTATTTAAACCCTCCAAGGAAGGCGTGAAATGCGACGAGTTTGCAGAGGATCAACAAAGGAAACGCTAAACTCTTTCATTAGAAAGAATTTGTCACAGTTCATAACGAAGACATGCTAGCACTGAGAGAAAAAGCACCTCTAAACAAAGTGTATCTACATAGGAGATCAAACTCCGACTGTTTGGGGAAGAATGGTTATCCGAGGGAGCCCATTTCTTCCCCAGCCCAGTCTTAATGGTAAAAGTCTCTTAAACAGAAAAGTCAATATACTTAGGACTTTGTAGATGGGGTGAGGAAAGACAGTTCCATTGAGTCAAGTGCACTAAAAGACAGCAGTAACTTTAAGATGGGCTCAGACTCTACTCAGGCAGAAAAGAAACTGCCCGGAGGAGGGATGGAGCAGTTCTCCGTTCAGTGAGACACGTGCAGTGAGGAGCGGAGGGAGAGTCTGCCATTTGAAAACAAAGCCATGAGTATTATCACCTCTGAATTTATCCTAGAGCTTTGAAGGTGAGAGGCTCAGGGCCATCCCTCTCCAGGGCTGTGCAGCCTCAGTGGCACTAGCAGTTTTTTAGGAAGGAGCCTGCCAGTGCCCTGGCTCAGCCCCTGCTCACTCACTAGCACTGCTGGGGGCTCCACACTGCATTTTCTGTCTTCCCTGGTGGAAGATTCCTTATTTTGCTATCCACTAGCATTTTCAGGAGGGACAACTCCCTCAGAAAAAAATCTTATTTTGAATAAACTGTTAACAAACTGAATACAGGAGAACCAGAAACAATAAATTACTATGAGTATTTATCATAATCTATTATCTCCAGAAAAAAAGTGAAAACTAAATAGATTTATGGAAATGCATTTACCTAATAACATTTGCCAAATGACACTGTTCCCTCTGCTGCTTGTAGCAAACTCAGTCACAGAGGCTAAGGATAGGTTTGCCTTATTAGCACAGCTCTCTGCCTGTGTGTTTTAAGTACCTCAGAGCACAGTACCATCTGTATGTATTCTACTAATGAGCTACTTCTTAGGCTGAGGAAGGCTGGCCAGCCAGCCAACACCGATTACTCAGATGGAGCCTGCCTAATTTTTAAGCAATTAATGAGCTCCTCTCTCACTCTACACAGAAGCTTCCTCTGGCTAATTCTCCTGGCATATTACAGCATATCTTATTCTGAAGAAAGCTTCTCAAAAAGGAAAATAAAAAGAGGAACGTGTCTCAGCCCAGTCCAATTCCCTAGAGCAGAGCCCAAACCCCCTGTGTGGTACACCAGACTGAGAAGTACCTGCTGAGACCACCCCAAGCAAGGGCTGCACCGCTGCTTCTCAATGCAGGGAACAGCATCCTGGAATGGGGGCAGCTCAGCCACCTCCCTTCCTCTAGAGCGCCCGGGGCACTAAGATACCTCTAATAACACCTCCAAGGATGGACTGGAAGAGCCAGGACCATGGTTAGACAAGGCCTTCGATGGCTTTATTCCCTCTCACCTCCCAGTCATTTGGAAAGAGCTGACACTGAGTGTCACCAAACACTGCACAGCTCTGCACTGGGGACCACCAGCCACGGGTGCTGCATGCTCAAGAATTCCTGAACACTTAGCAAGAAGACTGATTGCTCCCATCTCTTCCCTTATCTGACTGATGCGATTTTTAAAAAGTGAGCCTTAAGGTGCTATTACACTATGTAAAAATAGAATTCCCTCTTCTGCCAATAAAAAATATTTTTTAATAACCTAAACAAAGTTTAAGGAGATCAAAATTACCTTTTACAGCTCCCTGTTGGAAAGCACTGGTAGTAAAGCAAAAAAGGAGCGTTAAATTACCTCAGTAACTACATTGATAATGCACAACTTTCATGTGCACAATAAAACCATTAAAGGAAATCTGATTTTTACAAGTATATTACACATTATCATTCTGAAAGGGCAACGTGCAGGAAAGGATGCACTTGTCTTACACAAACCCGAAAAACCTGCCAAACGCAGCAGTGAAACTCTTCCAGAGTAGAGCTTTTACCCAGCAGCCCCCAGCAAAAAAACAAACAAACAAAAAAACCCCAAAACAATTGCCTCTCTTGAGGATACTCAAATTTACACACCAGTAAGAGATGCAATGTAATATTTTAACTGGGTGTGACATTACCAAGCCATTCTACAATCCCACTGTGGAATCTGTATTATTTAAGCTGCATGACCAAGGTATGCAGCATCCCACTTCTGGGGGAAAAAGGAAAAAAAGGACGTTGTTGCAAAGACAACTAATTGCTATAGCACATCAAGGGTCTTCCTCCCTACAACATGAAGCAAGTTGGTGACACATTCTGCAAGGGACTTCACACAACAGCATTCTGAATAACCAACTGTTCACACGGGATATGTGTTCTTCAGAAAAAGCCATCAGTTACAGCTCTTTATAAAGGACAGCAAAGGGAACAGTTCATTTGTAGACACTTCTAAAACAGGATTTAATAATGATCCTTTCTTCATCCATAGAGCTTTACACTCTCCCTGTGTAAAGCCCACAACAGTTGCACTCAGGCATCCCAGGTGGCTGGATTTAGGTTCCATCTCTCATGCACTGTTAGAGGCATGCTGTACAGTTGGAACAAAACCATTTGCAATAAACACTGAATGGTAAAGAGCAAATTTAATCATCCAATCCAGATGAAAAAATCATTATGCTGTAAATAATATGATGTAAAGTCACAGCGAATAGGAATTATGTTGACCTACATCAGAAGTCAGCCAAAAAGCTTCAGCTTTCAATCTGCTCCAATAAAGCTGAAATACTCCACTCCTAAGTGCATTTCCACTGTAGTCCCCGATTTCCCTAAAACTATAGATGTCATTTTGAATAGAAAATACTATATACAAAGTGTCATTAGTGATACACATCCTAATTTCTTTTTTTACGTCTAAGACCATGCCATTATTCACACCTCTCTGGCTTTATATAACAGGGCAAGATTTTCAAGGTCACAACAAAAACAAATAACACATTCAAGAATTCAAATCTTTTATAACTATGTTCTTGGCTTAAGTTTCAAATTTGCTTTTCTAGACCACAAGTACCAGAATACACAGCTTTTCAAAATACTGGAAAATTCGTTTATTTTCTCAACAAAACACAGGAGCCTGCAACTAGAGGGGAAGAAACAGGTCCTGAAAGAGTTTCTCCTTCACCAGGGAGGAGTGCCAGAGAGCAGTGCTGATGGCCAGAGATCCACCTCACATCTGGAGCCAAGGAAGCTTGAACGATGACCTGGCTCCATTAAAGTGCTCCCACTTTCTCAGTTTTCAGATCTCCTCTGCAGTAAACCTGATATTTGACATAGCAAAACGCTTCCCAGCAGGGAATCCCAGAAAGAGCAATGTCCTGACCACTAAATGTTCAAGGTCTTCCAGCTTCTTCTTCCGACATCCGTATCAAGGATGCCAGGAGCACAACTGTTCAGCTGCAGCTCTTGTATCTCCAGAGATACAGAGTCTGGGAATAACCCTGCCTTTGACTCATGTTCCAGCAGTTTTCCATTGATTATTAAATGTATTCATCTCAAGGAATTTACTGTTCAAAATGAAATCATGTCACTGAAAAAGAAAATCTGATGCACCCTATTCTGTAGAATGTGATTATATTTCTGCATTTTACCAATTGCTCAAAGACATCTGAATGATTATATCTCACATTATTCCTCCCATTCCAGGCCCACCCATATATATATATTGCTGAACATGTAATACAGCATAATCATGCATGAAGTGGCTCTGCACATTGATCCAAATAACCTTAGTATCACAGAGTGCATCAGCAAAACAAAACCATAATGCTTAAATTCAGAACAAACAATTCACATCATCTTGTGAAAAATCTGATCTGCTATATTAACATC
Source organism: Cephalopterus ornatus (assembly GCA_013396775.1). Classification (NCBI taxonomy): domain Eukaryota; kingdom Metazoa; phylum Chordata; class Aves; order Passeriformes; family Cotingidae; genus Cephalopterus; species Cephalopterus ornatus. Next base: position 300,739 of record VZRE01002590.1, on the reverse strand, counting down.
AGTCTTCACAAATAATAAGCCAATCCTATCTTCAACACACCAGAAGAAAAATCCATTAACTCTCAAATATTAAAAAATAAATTTTAAACAAATCTGTAAAACAACTTTGCACTCAAATTTTATATGTATTTGTACAGTGGGATGAAAGGACCAGCACTTCTTCAAACAAACATGAACATCTGGTTAAGACTACACAGAGGTGTCCTTGGACAAAGGTGTTTAAGGCTATTCACACATCTGAGGACAGAACTCAAGTTCCTGCTATTGCTGAAAATCTGAAGGCAGCCACTCTGTAAGCACAGATGGAGCCCAGAGTGGCTCAAATGCAGCTGCCTTCCTGCAGAGCCCCAGCAGTTCACGATCAAGAAACATTCTTCAGCTCAGAGCAATAAGTATACACAGAGGTTGCTATAAACTTGGTTACCCAAGAGACCTGAATGGCATCTCCAAGGCTCCTGGTCCCTCAGGTAATTCCATATGTCATTTTACACTCTTCTGTGTCCCCACTATTCTCTGGAAGGACAGCTAATAGCCAGTACACAGAACAGACATGTAATATTCAAAGGCAAAAGCTGTAAGCCTAAAACTAGTGCACAAAACCTGGTATAACCAAATCTCTCTCCTTTTCCACTTCCATTTCTAGCTGACACGTTGTTCTAACTTCTACTGAAAAATAACAGAAATTAAAGAAGTTTCCCCTATCACATGTACCCAAGGACATAAAAGCACATTCTACATATATTCTTCTTTAGCCTCAAAACTTCTCTATGAGACGGTACTGCTTTCCTCGTCCTTGCCTAAGGCATTAACAACATAACAAAACAGGGGGAAACATTTTATTTATGTGTTACTCCCCACATCACCTTCAGTGTGCTGGGCAATCGGAACATTGTTTTATCTCCGCCATGTGTAAAATAGAAATAGCTATGATGCAAACATTAGAGACAAAAAGCACTTGTTATGAAATACCACAGTAGCAGATGTTTACTGAAAACACCAGATAGTCTCATGAGACTTAAAAAAACCCTGCCCAGGTAACAGGGTACAACTAGAACACAGAAAGTCCAAAAAATAATACAACCATCATGTTTCTACTACATGGCCCTAACAAACATTCAAACTGTACACATGGCTGCTGGAGGCCTAAACAGCAGTATGTCCCCCAGACACACACAAGAGTGACATAAAAAATGTTCTACTTTAGACATTGGAAAGCAATTTGGGAACTTCAGACTTTCCCTTTTGCCCTGCTTCAGGCCTGTTCACTGAAAGGGGAGCAGAATGCCTCGGGGGCTTGCCCTGAGATGCACCACTTTCCCTGATGCCTTCAGTCCCAGAGGAGCTGGTAGGCCAGGTTAGCTGTCAGGGACTGACACAGGTTCCTATTCCTCCCACTTCATTACAGCCAGATACAAAAGCTCATGTCAGGTACTGCCATTGCCTCCAGTATCTTTATGAAAAACCATTGAGCAACTCTTACAGCTGCCCGGATCATACAGTCTCCTACTTGTTCACTTACTATTTTATTTCCCATCTGGAATAACAGGTGCAGAAATCCCAGTAGATACCTTTTTAAAGCAATACTGATCCCTCAAAGAAGCAGACCAACTGCACCTGTCTTACACTGAAGTGTCAAAATACCTTCCTTCCTCAAAAAAAAAAAAAAAGTAACTGGGAATGAGTTTCCACAGGTCTTATGCAGCACAATAGATCTACAGTTCTGTGAATCCCAAAGGTGGAGGAGGTTTAAAACAAGTCAAGCTAACAGAAATACCCTCTTGCTGCCTCCATTCCTGTCTGAATAAGGAACCACACAGGGAGGGAAAGCAAGAAGGAACTGATGGCAGAGGCTGGTGGGCACAGGCAGCCTGGTTACCATGTCTTGGAAAAGCAAAGTGCTCAGATCGGAAGCTTAACTTGACTCTAAGTCTCTGTCTTCAGCTGCAGAGCACTGCACATTTCCCTATCAGTATGTGTTTTAAGTGCTAATCATGCTTCTTGTAGGAAAGAATCGATTGGATTTGAAAGGGTTAGAGATTAATAAAGTGATAAATGTACCCTCTAGAGGTGACACTGCAGCTCAGATCAATTTTGCTTTCAGCTAATAGATGGGCAATCATTTCTACTTTAGCAAGTTACAACAGAATACAGCAATCTCACACAGGTCTATTTACTAATGTTTGTACATCCATGCACTGCACAAAACAGAATTCCTTCCTTCACAAGTCAACAACTTGAAATACCTAACTCTGCACCTTCTGAAAAGGCAAAACCTGATGTTTCCTTTTTTATCTGTAAAACCAACTTCTTCTAAAACTTTAAGATTCCAAAAAACAACCCCAAAAATGCATCTTAATTCTCCTTTCTCTCGCTATTTCCCATGGTGATCCCAACATATTCTGCCTCACAGTTTTACTGCTTGTAACTGTAACAGCTACGTTCATGACAAAAACGAGTAGTAAATAAGAAAAACAGAAGTTTCTCATACAATGTGTCACAGAGACTAGGAACTCAAAGTTGAAACGCACTTCAAACAACAAGGTTCTGAAAGTAAAGTAGAAAAAGTTCTTTAAATTCAGTGGACATAGATATGAGAATGTGCATTAATATTCATACCTAGTTCAATCTAAGGAGCCTTATTTACATTCCTTCAAATATGTACAGCAGTCTGTAAAACCTGCCTTAAGATGTATTCAGGTTACAAAACCCCAAGCACGCTCCAGAACTGTTCTTGGTCAGGAGCTGACCCAAAGCAAAGCCATTTCATCACACATTCCTTATAGCTCCCATAGGGCCACATATGCCTTCGTTACCTCGGAGCCTCTGAGTCACCAACAGAAGTCCCAAACTGAGCAGATATTCATCTCCAGGACAAGCCAACACACTGAGCTTGGAGACTGTGTTCTGGGTAAATCTGCAGCTGTATTATTTATACTTTCATTTGAACATTATGTAAGACAAACCTTCCAAAAATATTTTCATGAACAAGATGAAAAACAAAACATGCCAGAACAACTTTCCCTGTCCCTCAGGACAGTCAGTTTCACAGTAAGGACACGAACCCAGGACACTGCTGTCAAAGTGAGCAAACTAGAAACACCAAAATGAAGAGCTCTCTTAAAATTTCTTGATACATCAGGGGTTTTTTTTCATTTGAAAGGCCCCATTTTGGAGAGGAAAAATAGGTACTATCCAGTTAAAGGCATAGAGCTAGAAGATTTCTCAGTTATGATGGTATGTATAGTAGAGGTTCAGATATTACTAATGAACTTCTACATGCTGCAGCTAGATGTAGAACAGACATCCAAACAGCTGACATGATGCCCAAAAGTGGAAGATTATAGATTTTTAACTCAGGAAATGACATTTCTTTCATGCTTTATTTCTCCCTATCCCCTGAAGATCTTACCTTTGTGATTTACTGCAGTTTGAAACGATTTAATTGTGTTCATTTGTTTTATTTAAATACAGCTGTGGTTTCCCTTTTGGGAAGAAGTCTAGCTCTAATATTTAAGTATCAGCTCAATATTTTAATTGTTTTAATTATATATGAATTCATTTTAAACAAGTGCAATAGCTAAAAATTTGAGCACTTAAGTAAGTTCAATATTTAAACCTTGTCAGGTTGAGGTCACCTAAAAAGAAACCCCCAAAACTCTAGCAGACTATTTCCTTTCTAGTTCTTTGTGCATCTTCCTTCCTCCCTGTCTGCAAACACAATGGATGAACGCTGCCAGCTGTCTTCTAGATAGGTCTGTCCAGCTGCAATGCTGCTTTCTGTCTAGAGGAGAAGAAAGTAAGGCTGAGACTTCTGTAATGAGGTGCACAACTACTAGAGCTTCACAGCTGACTTGCCGGTAGCCCCCCGAGACCTGACTGAGCACAGGAGCCCAGCTCCTCGCTTCCTGCTGATCCAAACTGAACAGATGGAGAGCAGCCGTGAACTCGTGAGCAGACACAACCATATGCAGGAGAGGCTGTACTTTCCTGCACTGATGACAGCTTAGAACAACGGTGCTTCTGACTTTGTTTGCTGGAGCTGTGAATAACTCGACATCTTCTGGGAAAAGTAAGAGATCAGTGTGCGCTGATTAGCGTTGCCAAGCTTTCATCTCCTCTGCCCGAACGTTATTTGCAGGAAGTAAAAGCCAAAAGCCTCTTTGGCATCACTCATATCTCAGAAATGGGAGGGCTCATAGCCATGCATTTTACATCAGGGCCATGAGTCATGCAGGTGCAACTGCAAACTAAAGTAAATGGCAAGCGTGAGCACTCATCCTGCACCTCCTCTAGAGCCCACTCCAGCAGCAGCAATGGACTTTGGAAGTTAGGCTCATCTAGGATATCCCACTCCATGCACAAATCCGTGAGTCAATTCTGAAGTACAAACACCTCCACTTCCATGTATGCCACAGTTTTCATGGCCAAAATGGTCAGGCAACAACAGAGGACAACTGAGCTTCATGAAAGGGAGCAGATGGAAATCCCAGGCTAGAGCAGTGATTAATAGGAAAGTGAAGGCTTTAAATGGATGTGTTAAAGCACTACATCCCCACCAGTGCAACATCAGTGAGAGAATTTAAGACTACTTGGCTATGCCCATACACAGCAAGACAAAATGCCAAGTCCCTCTCTCCTACACCACTGGCGACAAAGCCAGATGCAGGTGGAGGGTGGCAGGGTGGGTGGGGGATCAGAGATGCACTTGCTCCTGTGGCATATGACTGCCTTTTGGATGGTCCCAAGATAAACAGGAGGAGAAGGGAAGGCGGAATCCCACAGCACATCCATCTGACATGCTATGGAGGAGAGGACATCCTCGTGCCAGGCCTCAGCCAAGTAAGCTGTGTTAACCTGCAGAAAGACTACTATGTGCCCTGCAGCCAGTAGCCTTGCAGAAACCTTGGGGATGCCTGCCCATGCTCCTCCACACAAGGTTGGCATGCCCTCCGGAGCTCCAGCATGCTGAGACAGGGTATTTCAGCTTAGCAAACAAATACAGCAACAATAAATGGCATCAATTATTCACTAATGGAATTATGTCTAGTAAGTCAAACAGAATCTATAATCTGAAAAATCTTCTGCTTAAAAAATGCAATGATTTTTTAATTGGTTTTATATTCCCTGCTATGATTATTCAAAGCACTATATACAAAGGGCTTGGGAAAAGAAGTGACTTAATCCGATTAGAAGGAAATCACCTGCCAGCTGGGAACCTAGCAGCTTCCCACATCCTCAATTTATTTGTATAACCTCCACCTGGAAAATACCCTTTCTAGGATATTGCTAAGGCTGCAGTCCCCGCATTAGCTGTTTGTTCAGTTTACTTCTTAAAGGAAAAAGGATGGCCTGCAGTTTTCAAAAATGCTTCCTAATATTAAGAAACGCCTGCGAAACTTAAGTCAACATTACACTCACACAGATGCTGGAGGCAAATTGTTCTGTTCCCACCACAAACAACAATCTACTCTGTAGACATGACAGATTTCTTCTGAAGCATCTGGAAGTTGCTGCCTGTAAAGAAGACTCTGACTAGCATAATTAAATTAGCTCAGCCATTTTAATTGTTTTGGCACCACATCTCAAGTGAGAAGCAGCCAAACAAATCTGTATTGCTACAAGTTTCTCTGACATTTTTCCAGTGTTGCAGGGTACTCTAAAACCTATCTGCAGCCCTCACATGCATTCCTGTTCGTCTTCTCCAAATGGGAAATACAGATACCTGAATCTATAACAGAGGGCAAGTAAAGGACATGAGACAAATCTTTCACTTCTGTTTTTCTCTTCCCTTCCATGAAGGCTGCTTCTTCAGCAAACTATAGTTCTATGCTTGCAACTGAATCACCATTTCATCACCTTCATCACGTTCAGCATCTTAGATCCTCAACTCCTGACCTCTCTTTAATGAGTCTCGCCTGTTGTCCAGCCCCTGTGTACTCTCTGCACTTGCTGTCTGGATTTCTGATGCTCACCTTTCTCCCCTTGTGTTTCTATTCCTTGATTTTGAAGGAGTACTTTCACACCAGCCTCTGAAGGTGCCCTCCTAGCCAAACCTCTGTTCTCTTTAGGCAACTTCAGTTACACTGATAATGCCCTTCCAGACATTCTGCCCTCCTTTTGACTGCCTCAGTTTTAGTGATGCCTTTGCATTACCTGAAAACAACACCTTCTTATTGCTCCACCCCAGGTCCTCTTCAACTCAGCTCTCTTTAGATTCTCCCTACCCCTTAAACAAGATATATTCTATTATGTGATATTACATGCATGCCAGTCAGCTTCATAATTGCTCTTGTACTTGACGCTAATTCTGGCCATTCATGCAATAATACTACACATTGCTTAGAAAAATGCCAGTCTGCATAAGTCAGCAAAGACACCAATACCCCAATTTTGCTGGTTTATTGTCCTAGTAGCCCAAATCTGTCTTTATCATCAGTGTCAGCACCTTCCATGCACTGCTTCACACGGCTCTACATAACTGTCTGCACAATTTCCCTTCCCCTTTTGAGGATGCTCACCAGTGTAGACATCCCCATACCAATAGCCAGAAAGACCCAAGACTACAACATCCAGCCAGAACACTGCTGCAGAGATCCTGTCCACAGGGCACCATTTGGGCACTTCATCCACTCCCCCCACCTCAGCTCTGAGCTACAGCTAAAACATTCTTCCTGCTTTCAGACATCCTGCTGTTTACGCTGCAGTGCAGCTGCCCACAAGTAACCATTACATTAATTTCCCCTTTCCATTCTCCTTCATCAGGACACCAGTAAAAAATAATAAAGACTCTGAACCACAGCACCAGCGTGTTACAGCTACTGTCACCCTATGGAGCAATACAGTGTCATTGTTTCTGGGTGCATTTCCCTGGCTGCATCCATCCACTATCCCTGATCTTCCACTAAAACAATACCGTTAAAGTTCAGAAGACTCTGGGGCATCTGTCTCTTCACACCATAAAACATTTAGTGAAGCCCTAAGCAATCAAACAACAGTCCTTCATATCTAAAGATCTTTCAGAAAAGGAGTCAAATTATCAATTTCGCACCAAGTGCTGGTATCACAGAAACAGAAAATTATTTCACACACAATGTAGTGGAAAAAGCAAAAAAAGAAATCAACAGTTTGCTCCATGCAGCAATCAGAATGAGTATTGAAGGTGAAAGCCAACTACATGATTATGTGCTTGCAGAGAAACTGTAATTTTACTTTACATGCATTTTTCCCCCTTCCTCTTATTCTCAACATATACCAACACAATCAAATGAAACGAATAAGAACCACCTATTCACTGTCTGGTTATATTTTGCAAGAAGCAGTCTAGCAGGTTTTTTAAAAAATATAATCAAAGGTAAAATACCAGCTGAATGATGCTATGACCACCAGCATGTCACTTCTACAGATGTGTATTTCTGATCAAGGAATTGCAAAGGCTCTTCCTTGCAGCCAGGTGCTGTTGCCTGGAATCAGCAAATAAAGGCTGTTCAATCATATTGATTATGGATCTCACAAAGGGTTCCCATCCAGGCCAGTGACAGCAGTTTTGAAAAACAGGAACACCATCACAGCAGAGTTTAGACCAAGTCCCACCACAGCCAAACCCCAATATCCTTGACTGCTCTCACAGAGCGAACAGGGCTCTGGACACAATAACCACAATAAAAAGCCATACACCAGTTCAGTTCAGCAACCTCCATTTACACTTTCCAGCCCAGCAGAAAGAATTCGGCCCAGCAATTTCCAGAATAACACTTGTAATCTGAGGTGTGGCATCTAATTCTTTATAACCAATAACTTTTCTCCTCTGTTCTCAAGAAAAAAACTGACCACACCAACCAAAATCAGTATTTTCTGTCCGTACCTGCAGTGCTGAGTTGGCTGAAGACACTGAGGACAGCAGGATCAATGGGAGCCCTCACATATGTAAGTATAGCACACAAATAGTGCAGACTAACAAGATAACATGCAAGTTTAAAAGTACAGCTTTTACCCAGGTAACTACCTGCCCACATTCACCAGGCTGTAGCAGACCAACACCACTCTGCAAACCACAGTGAATCTACTTGTCTGCCCCAAATGCTCCCAAACTCACAGCTTCCTTGAGAAAGGTAAACAGTCCGATGAAGTAGCTCCCTCTGAGAGGGGAGAGCTGCATGGACAAGAAGTCACTTCAGGCTCAAGTACAGGGGAGCCATTATCCAAATGAACTGTCTACCCTGGAAGGAGATGCTCTAATGCCTCTTTGAAGTGTTTGGTTACTATTAGCAGGTTTCAAAAGCAGATGTAAACATAAACCAACTCCTACTCCCTTCCTTCCACTGCCAGAAGAATTAGAGATTATGTACTCAGGAAAGCTCTTCCCAGTTAACTATATATGATCACACGTGTGGCCACCGTGACTTCTTGGAACGTGATTTTCCAACATACAAAAAAAAAATCACCCAGACTTAGAAGTTACCACAAACCACATCCACAGTTAAGAAAATCCCTTAGCATGAGTAAAAGATGGGATGTTAAAACAATGCCAAAGTCATCATTACCTTGGTGGGGTTTCAGTCAGATCAACCTTTTTCTTTTTTTTAACAAAAGAAAACATAAAGACACTTTCAAATAGCTTAAAGTCACACCAACAAAAAATTATAGTAAGAAAATTCATCCTGTAAACATCTGGTAAGCAAACCATACTGAT
>VZRE01002590.1:280402-292001 GCA_013396775.1 Cephalopterus ornatus | reverse complement strand
TTTTTTGGGGGGGGGGAGGGCAGAAGAGAATAAGCATTATATATGCAAACCAAAAAGCATAAATCTAAATCTAAAATGCTTGATTGCATTAGCACAAGGTCCAGATCCAAAAGTAAAGAAAAAATTTTTGTGACTTACCAGAATTTCTCTTCGACACGAGCTTCAAATTCATGCTGACTACAGTACAGATCACAAGAACCAAGAGAACAAGAGGCTTCATCTTTCACTTTCCGTGACAGCTGAAAAGCAAACATAGCAGTAAGTCTGAATCACAGCTCTTCACTACAACAAAGCAGCAGCTACAGTTAAATATTTCTCAAAGAACCATTACAATGCTTAATCTAATGACTTCTGGGTTTATGTTTATGCAGAGGTAGGAAAACATAACAGTTCAAAGTAACCGTGTATGAACAATTTACCTCTGACTATCACACAAAAGGGTTGAGTTTTTCATTAAACAACACCTCAAAAATAAAATTTTGCTCTCAAAAATAAGATTACAAGATGTGACAGTTTATTTGGAATAGTATGGGTCTAATCTGGCAGATTTTTGTATTTTATTTAAGGGGGAGATCCTGATGGTCATAATTAGCTTTGTCTCATACAAACAGGCTAAACACTTGAAAAAATTCATAATGTTCAGGAAAACATACAGAGTAGGTTATTCATGCAGTCTCTCCTAACAACCTTATTTTCCCACTGGTGACCTTGTAAAAGCTCATAAAATGAATTAATGCTATTCCACAAATTTCTCCTATAAAATGACGTAAAAGAAGGTGAACAAAATTCAGAAATCAACGAAGCTAGGTCTCAGGAGTCTCATTTAAAAGACAAAATTAGTCTCTCCTGTGAACTTTACTACTCACTTTACATTACATACCGTTAAAAAAATAAAATAGGCAAAATCTAGTTTAGAATTTTACTTTTAATTTTATATAATTACCAGAACTAATTTTGTTTTCATTTACAAGTATGAGACCATTCAAGATAAAATAGCAAGAGCACACTGAGGCTCCTTTTCTGCATTTAAAAACAGGTAGATTGAATCTGAACTCTCTCTCTCACTCTCTCTCAAAGAAAGAGAGATGATTAATTATAAGCTGGAGTCCTCAAATATATGCTTAGCTTGAAGTCACAGGCCTTGAAGTGGCTTGATATATTTAGACTCCAGGAATTCATCTCCATAACAGATACAGAGTTTTTATCAGGACCCTTATTCTCAGATAAAGAGGGCAGTCCTCTGAAATTATTATTTGCATCAAAAGATTCAGCAAACATTCTACAGCACTTTCGTTTAAACAGAAACGCACAAAACTACCTGCATTAGTAGTCAGAACCAAGGCCAACGAAACACAATCATTCCTTAAATTCTGTACCACATCTGCCCACCCATCCCACTCAGAGGTCCCAAACCCTCAACTTTGGGAGCAACCCAGACCCCTGTCACTCAAGAGGGTAGAGCAGAAAGAGGGTGCAAGGTCCTGCAGTTCACTGCAGCTTATTCAGTTTAATGTGAATTTATTACATCAAATATCCTTACCTTGTAATTTTACAACCAGCCTACTGTTGTGTGAAGAAAATGTAAGGATATTTTACATGACAGGAATTATGTTGCTATTCAATTATCTCAAAATTACCACTTAGAACTGAAGTTCTCTTCCTCTCACCTTACTGCACTCCAAGCTGTAAACAGGCAGTGGATTTTTCTTCCTCCCTGAATTCTATGTTCCCGTGGGCACTTTATGCCTATTGATTCCTCACAGTAACGATGCTAAAGCGTTTTCAAGGAATAATATGTGCTGAAGGGTGTCTGACAGTGGTTAATGACAGAATTAGCATTCATTCTTCCCTAACCTCTCCTTGGAGTAACAAAATCCTGAAACAAGCGAGGCCATCCTGACAAGAGAGCTTAAAAAAGTAATTGAACTAAATCTTTTGACAGATAATTGTAATGATGTTATGCTAGAATGATTTTCAAGTGTAGCTTTGCAAATTACTTTCTCCACTTCCCTCTCTTCAGTTATTACAGCTGAAGTATGGAACTCCGAGGTCCTTTTTCATATGGGTCCATCCATCTCCACCCCAAACAAGCTATGCTGCATTAAATACATTTAAAAATTCAAAGCAAGTTCTGCCAACCAATATTAATGCTAGGCAGAGGGGAAAATCCTCGGTTCTGTCAGCATTGATAGGAGTTCTGCTTTTTGAAGTCCTGGCCTCATCGAGGCAGTCAGTCTCCGTACCTCCAAAAATCAGGAATATTGAGCAGGAAAAGGGCAAGAAACTACAGCACTACCCAGTCATTCATAATCAACCTCAAAGCCTCAGCTTGTCACATCTGACACAAGCCCACTAAAGCTGGCATGGAAATACACATCAGAAGTGTCACTTCACCATGGCAGACACTGCACCAGAAGAAGGTGGGATTGGTCCCCCCAGTGTGAGCAGTGGGTCAGCTGGTGACTGTCCCGAGACAGCAGACAGCTATAGACTAACAGGTTGTTGGACCTGCCCTGTCACAGATGGCTATTTGTAAACATGCAAGTTAACAAATAACACCAGCTACAATATAAGATCTATTTCCCCCAGAGGAATGTCCTACAGCCAGAAGAGAGAAGGCTGTATGTGTCCAAGACAAAGTTTCTAAATTTGCTCACAGGCACTGAGCGGCATCTCCCTGAGGAGCCGCTTACTCTGACTGCAAACTCCAAGCAGCTGTGAGTGAGGGCTCACAGCTGTAACAAAAACATAGGACTCTACTGGATACACCTCACAAGAGGGGAACAAAGTTCAGCACTATTCCCGGAAGAATGAAGACATCTTACTTAATAAGGATATAGAAACACCAATTACAGACAACTTCCTTAAAATCACTGAGAGGGGGGAAGAGAGACACAGAATAAAGTGCTTGTTCAGAAGGCTGAAAGAATCACTAATCTAGGCCTTGTTGTGACCTGCCAGGTTGCATTTGTATCCAGATAAGTAAAGGGAGGTTGCTGCCATCAGAGGGAGAAGTGTAGGAGAAGCAAGGTGTGACAACTTAATTCTCCATCATTCCACTGCCAACAAGGGCACCCCTTCCCTCCTCATACTGCTTGATAGTACAGACCACAGACTTCAGGCAGCTGTCACAGCTGCAAGCACCCACCAACTGCAAGGGGACCAGGCTGCGATGCAGCACAAATTCTGTTCTACTAACAGAAACCACCCTGACTCCCATATGCTGCCTAATGCCCTTCACCTCTGTTGACAAACTTAGTTCTTTCTTCTGAGTCCTCAGAAAACAAGGCTTGGGAAATTGCATCCCATTTTCTTCTTTCTATTGCCTGCTGTCCTTCCAGCACCCACTTCAGCTCATATAGCTTCTGGGACTCAAAAGAATTTCAAGTGACAAGGTTAGAAGGAGGCCCTTAGAAACAAGAAGGAAACCGGAGCATTAGTATTCTGCACAAAACCCAGCACTGAGATTCCCAAGTTCATGCTTTAAATATAATTTAGCTTTGCTCTAATTTCTACCACGAGCTTTGTTTCTGCAGTGTTCCTTTTCAAAAGAAAACAAGAAAAGCGGTGCATGTGTGCACTCAGGCACACGTCTGTTCACAGGCTGAGATTTGCTGACATACCACGAGGCTCTGTAGATTCTGGTTTCTCCACGGAAGCTGCGATGCAGAAGGCACTCATTAAAAACAGCAGCCCACCTCTTTAGTGATTGCCAATTGTCAGGTTTCGTTGCTCAGAAATCTCACCGAAATAAATTACCATTTTCACCCCACGCACAAAGGATGAAATGGCAACAATAATCCTTTCGCTGTCTTTACAGTATGCTAGATGGTGAGTTCTGTTTGTTTCTTTTCAAACCATTTCCCCACTCTACTTTTTAAGGCTTTAAATTTTAATATGAACTCTCTCTCAGGTCTTCTCTTTTGCCAACACACCACACTAAGCTGTTTATTACTAAAAGATTCTCAGTCTATATAATATGTTGGTTGGAAGCAATCCACAATGGGCACCAGATCCTTTCTGTTGATACCTCAAACACACACAAAAAATACTTAGGATCAGAGATGCATGTTAGCTCAAATAATGTATCTTCAGCTCTACTTGATATGGGTCATGCAGTGTTCCTTGCTCTGCTGCTCAATGAGCATCAAAGAGTATTTCATTTTGCCTAATTCATTGTGCATCTTCACCATCATAACCAGCCACTTAAGTTGTCTAAATACACAATGAACATTAATTCTACAAGGCAGTGTGCATTCAGCATTTGTCTTGCTGGATATAAGCCTCCATTTGGCTCAGGTCCTTAACTAGACTCACATATGGCTCATTCTCCTTTTTCAGCTGAAATTTTAAGAGAAATTTAAAAATGAGGGAAGCGTGGAGGGTACCTGTCAGTGCTTGTGTTGTGCAAACTGAAAGTAAACATCAACAGTGAGACAACATCTAGAATATCTGGGATTATTACTGGCTCAGCAGTGTATCAGCTGCATGACAGCATACAAGGAAAAAACAGGGTCTTGTCCTGAAGAAGCAGAGGGAACCACAACTAAACACACAAAGCATCTGACAAGGTTACAATACTGATCTGTAATGATTCCTCTAAAGGCTGAATGTCTGGGTGCAAAAGAAAAGATAAAAACTGTAAAACTCACAGATCTTTTGGGATGTGATGGGAATAAACTCATAATCTTGTCAGTTATTTCAGAAGAAACAAACAGTGCGACTTCTTAGGTGTTAACACCGAGGTTTTGCTTGAAAGATTGTAATGCTTTCACTAAGATGTTAAATATCTTCTAAATCCCAACCGTAGAAGATACCAAGAGCAGCATCTTAGAGTTTCAAAAGGCATCTTAGACTATAAAACAGAAACAAAAACAAAAACATGGGCTTCACTGCCAAGCACAAAAGAAAAATATTGTGGATGGCCACAACCCCACAACTTCCCCCTTTAATATGTCTGGCTGCAGAGGGTAGAAGTGATTTTAGTTGTGTTAAAGTGGCAATCAGGCTCAACACTATGACTGAACTGCTGGCTTGTTCTGTAGAGAAAACCCTGCAAGCATTAACACAAGAACCTTTTCCACAAAGAACTTTGTGATCCAATAGCTGCCTAAAATAGTGCTCATTTATGGTTAAAAAAAAAAAAATGAAGAGCAGGAAGTGGAATAATCCCCTGAAATATTCCAAATACAGATTCCAATATCTATAGCATCAAAATGCTAACAAGACTGATGAGCATACAATGCATGCACTCATCTAAATCTCTACTAAGAAAATTCAACAAAAACTTGAGCAGTCCATCTTAATAGATTTGTGAACCAGAACTAGGACTACTCAGCACTGATTAGCAGATTGAGTTCTATCAGCTCACACCACACACTGACCTCGATTCCCTAAGCAACTCACTCACACAGAATTCAAGTTCATTATATCTTCAAATTGGATTTTAAATCCCTCAATTGTATTTGTCCCTTATTGCAGCAACTACTGCACTTAGAAACGCAGAGAGCAACTATAAGGAGGAACAAGACTGACAAAGGAGCGTGAAAGTTAACTATTGTTTTTTAAGCCTCATGCCCAGCTGCACCATCAGTGACGTACTGATTCAGCACTACCCTGGATTCTACAGAGAACTATTGTTCCAGCCTCTACATTGCAATATTCTAACTATACATCCCAGGAAAGATGGATATGCTTGTCCAGTATCACAGCTTTTAAATTTGAGTAGTCCAGTCCTTTTATAGACATTCAAAGTGAAATACGTGTTGTGGGAGGAGGATTACAGCTGTACTGCAAGCCCCCGTGGTTTATGAGGTCAACATAATGGATCAATTAATTTACAGCCTTTTTTTCCCCCTAGAGTTGAAGCTATTAATATTCTACATATATTTACTTCTTCGGATTGTGGTTTAATCAATACAGTACTTCAGGCAACATCAAGTACTGTAGGAAATGTAAAGACTGTCAGACCCAGAGAGTTTAGGTTTACACAGTGGGGCTTAGCCTCCTACCACCCTACAGAACTACTTAAAAGATTACAGAAAAGCCAGTTGAGGGAGAGAAAAAAAACATGAAGACATTCTAAACTTGGAAAGCTAAACATGTACACTTGTACTGGGGAACGGGGAGTGATTTTAAGAATCATCTTAAATTAGCTAAAGTCCTAGAACTGACACAATTACAGCAGGACAGTTCCCAAGCTGCAGCAGTAGTCAGAGCCACCCAAGGCGACAGAGGAGCCCCAGCCATGAACGACCACAACACTTCCCAAAGCTGAGAAGGCTGCTGGGCACTGTCCCAGAAGGGCAGAGGCAAACTCGGAGGCTGCTCTCCCAGACTCCGCACACTCAGCCCACCCTGGGCGGTGGAGAAGCTCCACTCAGGAAAAAAAGGACTCCGAATCCTGCTTTTCAGAACTCTGGGTAAAACAAAAGAAGTTCCTGATGAGAACTCTTAGGCTTCAGAGCTGCAGATAAACCTTGCAAATTCCAGAAAACCCACAGCTTCACCTGACTCCAGCTCTTCAGTCACTGACACCCAGAACAAACACCACTGCTCAGGTCATGGCCCTTTTCTCCTGAGTGCTTCAGACAGCCCTGCCAGTGATCACAGGTCCTCTCTACAGAGCCTCAACTACAAAAGGAGCAGACATTTCAGACTAAAAGAGATGAGAAAAGACCATTTTCACCCACACCAATTTCACTCACTGCTCACTGCTCTTATATCAATAAGGAAGTCTGTCCAATTCACAGCTGCCTACGCAGGAGCATTATTAAACCAAAAGATTAGATGCTTTGCTTCTTTCATACTCATACCAACCTTGCTCCCCAAGCAGCTTTTGCAAAAAAAGCTATTAAAAATGGAGAGAGACAGTTCAAAAAGAGGTCTCAATCCTGAAAGATAGCATATCCCTCCTCTTCCCCCCCATACTGCTTCTCTCTTCCCCTGGTGTTCTTCAAGGCTCATTACGGAGGTGCTCAGCACAAACAGAACTGGATTTTAGACTGGGCTGCCATCTGCATGCTGAAATGTTCCCTGCTTTCATAGAGAAACTGCTTTTACAGTGACTTAAAACAGTCCTCTTTCCGGGACACATAGAAGACAGACTGCAGCTATAACTGTCAAATGTATTGACATTATATCTGCTCCTATATACATTCACACCTCCGCAATATTAACACAATAACAGTATTTGCACTATTCATGTCAAAGCTGATCCACATTCACTCCCGCACGTTAATGAAACAAGCTCCGAGAGAACACAACTCCGCATGAGATGTGCTCAGAAATTCATTCCCTGATCTCGTTCGTGGCCACATGCTTCCCTAACTAATACCTAATGCTCAGAGAAGACAGAATTAACAGAAAAAGATGACATACCAGCTGTTACGCTTCTTATAAAACACTCTTCTACAGTTTTCCACTTAGAAAACACAGTTCCAGAGAAGCCAGGCAGGGCACTTTGCTGTCAAGCAGAGGCAAATTGCTTTCACTGAACTCAGCACAATCTCAGTACCTTAAAGTGATAAACATATTCTTGATGGAGATTTTTTTCCCCTTACATAACCAGAGTCCGGCCTTTACATATATGTACTGCCATATTTATCTAGATGAAAACAAGAATTTAAGCAAGCAAACAAACAATCCCCTCCCCAGAATTTGAGAATCATGAGAAACTGCTTACAGAATATTCCTTCCACATATGTTATGGAAATCTTTAAAACAATGGGGTTTTGTTCTGATGCAGCCAAAATCAAAGTAAAATATACTCTATGTGCCCTGAAATTGCTCTGTCAAAATAGACATCCTCGTTAATTTTATTTTTACACGTAACAATGAAAAGTGGGGTGGAAGGAACTCTCTGTAGTGCTTTTGGGGTAGAAAGGATCAGTCAAAACCCCTGCAGAAGTTTCTAATGCACAGTCTCTCTCTCACCAGCTTTGCCACTGAACATAACTCATCCCTCAGTCCACCACTTATTCCAGGAAGGTTTACCTGGATCTAGTACCAGATGCCAGAGGAAACCCCAACCGTCAAGGCTAGCCTAGAGATCCTATTTATTTTCAGCAAGGGTAAGATCTCCTCCCTCTGTCTTCTTTTCAAGGCTGTTTAAAGGAAGATTTATGTTTAGTTGGACATACTGAAAGGCAAATTGCCTCTTAAAGCGCCTCTTTATTTTGTAATACACTTTAACTGTTCACTCCCCCTTTCCAGCACTAAAGACTTCCTGATAAATAGCTCAGACTCACATTGTTTAAGGAAGGCTTAGAAATGAAGAGCAGACATGGTTTCCCATACAGCCTTTTAAGGCTGTTTAATAGTTGTTCACAATTTAGCATCCCTTGATGTTTTCAGCTTGAGCTTCAGTTTGAAGTGAGAGATTATTCAGAGCATAAATGTTTTGGAGAGCAGGAAAAGTCCATACATTATAAATGCTTTATTTGTACTTCTTACAGTGAGTACAAATTCTCAGCCCTTTCCCTCAGATGCACAGGTCCAGGCCAACAGCTCCAGCCATCCCTGCCAGCTTCCCACCTCAGCCAGCCCCCAGCCAGCAGGGATGGCTGGCTGTACATGCTCCCTGGAACTTTTCCTCCACCTCTGGTCCCACAAGGGCATCACAACCCAGGACATAGAAAATTTTGAACCAACAGCCTCTCCCTGCCAAATGCCACGTAGAAGTCACTGTTCTCCTTAGCATTAACTGATTACTGTAACACGTACCCTTCTCTCCCAGGAAACAGCTGTAGTCAAGGTAAAAATTACTCTGCCTATGCAAACAAATAAATCCCCTTACAGACACATCCTAGCCTGAGAGCCTGGATGCTCCTGTCATCTCCAAGCAGGCAGAGTATCCCAAGGGGTATGGGCCTCACATGTTGTCCCCATTCCCTCCTCCTTGCTCTCCAGCAGCCTGTCTGCATCTCTGCTGGGCTCCTCACACACACTGCTCTATACACAAGCTGCCTGTTAACTCTGCCAGGAACTGCCGCCAGCAGCTGCCCTGCACCTCCCAACACCCCAAACCCCTCCATGGCTCGAGCTTACGGTGGTAAGAAACAACACCCATGAGATCCTCAGCCCAGCAAGTGTGCTCCTACCTGCCTCTGCTTCCACACTCCTCTGCAGCCTCATCTGGGCTTAAGGCTGCGAAGTCCAGCTTCTTCTGAGGCCTCCAACCTCCGTCAAACCAGGAAACTTCCTCCTCCCTCTCCCACACCACCAATCTCTGCCTGATCAGAAGTGATCTGTGCCACAAGAACAGCCTTTCTGCTGAGCTTACCTTCACCCCACAAGCCTATGAATGCCTCCAGCCACTCACAGGCTCTTTTTTGATCTGACTTCTGTTTGGAGAGTGGTCGGTCCCCCCACACTGGTTTCCAACAGCTTCGGCTACTGCACTGCTTCAAAGTGCAGCCATCAGACCGGCAGCTCTGAAGATTAAAAGGCTTTCCATCGCTCTGCTCTGCGAGACACAGAGCAGTTCAGACAACACTGGCTGATGCCACATATGCACAGAGGCTCCAGCAATTATGTGGCATCCACTAAAATTGACTCAAGCTGGCTAAGTGCGTTAATGTGGCACACCTGGCCTTTCTTACTTCTCACGCAAGCCAATCTTCCCTTTCCCTCCCCTTCTCTCCCCATTTTACTGGTAAAGCATCAATCATGAAACAGTTTGAAGATGAACATCCTATGAGCTTCTAGGCAATGTGAAAGCAAAAGAGTGGTCTGCAGAGAACTCCTGAGCCTTACAAATAGAACAACCAAAGATTCATCTCTCTCCTGTGCTCACCTGCAGCCCAAGCAGGGTGGGGAGTACAAGGAAGTCTTGTTATCAACTAGCTGAACGTTCCCAGCTGATCACCCCTCCCTGGTACCCAGGTGTGGGCCAGAAGTGCACACACTCAGGCACACAGGATTATATACTTTCCAACATCCTTGGTCACCAGCTAGAAAGCTTTAGTTCCGTAGAGGAAGGACTCCCCTCGCAGATTCGGATCTGGAGCACGAGGTGCAAACTGCTGCCTAGCAACACAAGCACTCTGCATGGAGGTCGGACCATGCCCCAGTCCTCCCACTGCAAAAGGTCTCCTATGCCCAGAGAAACATTCTCAGAAGGATGCAATCCTTAGTAATTTCTCAGAAAGCCATCCTGCATATCACCAGTTACAACCCCTGCTTAACCACAGACTCGCCGAATCCTAAAGAGCACTGCCTGTGCCTTGGTGAACTGCCAGAACGCTTTACTTCTCATGTTTACTGCACATGCATTACACCCTGCTGGCTTAGGGAGCCCACAGTCCCAAATCCCAGCAGGTTCCACTGTCTCTTCTGCAGTCACTCTATTGCAAAGCAAGAACTTGACTTGCTGTCAGGCAGCTTGTCCCCCAGACTTACCTCCTGCCTCGGGTCTGGCACGAGCAAAGCTTTTCAGACACCATGTCCTCCTCAAGGCTGGCCCACTCCTGCCTCTGGAGGGAAGTCCCTTCCCATGCACTACATAGAAGCAGGGCAGGCAGTCACCTGCTCTTAGAGATCTCACAGACTACGAGGCAGCCACACAGTTTTATCTCTGATGAGAAACATCCCCTTTTAGGCACTGACTACAAGCATTTGGGGCGAGTGCCTCTCTCAGGTGCGAATGCGACCATACTCACACAGCACCTGAGCATCCTGAAATAGCCCTTGCCCACTGCCCTTCCCTCCTCCCCCCAGTAGATCACCTCGCCTTGCACCCACCTCTAAGAACACTCTGAAAAACCTCAAAACTACCTGCACTCTGATGGTAATATTGTAACACCCACAAACCGCACACACGCACTAAAAATATTTATATATTTTTTAAATAATCACGATAAAACCAAAATAACATAAACGCTGCTGAGGAGCACAACAAAGTGGTGTCTCCTGCCACGATGGGTTTTTCCTCACAGTACAAACCTAAGTTTGCGTCTTAACCCAAAAGCAGCAGAAATTGCCCAAAGCACGCAGACCTTACTGCAACTTTGAGAAACCGCAGCTTACAGCATTTTCTACCAGAAACTTTTGATTCTTCGAGTCCTAGCAGAGACAGCAGCCCAGGGACAGGCTCTTTGAAAACACCCGCTGAATCAATTGTTTCAGACAGGTTTCCATCACACTCCAAAGGAAACCAGAGCAGCCTTATTTGCCACGGAATTGTCGGAGGCAGCGAGAGGCTTCAAGTTCCAGTGTTCCTGACCTACCGCGGTACCTCAAAAGCAGCCAAGCCTCCAAAGAACCGGTACCTCTTCAACAGGCTCCACCGCGCTGCAACATCCCAAAGGGCAACTGCTCTCGTGCTTTTATTTTAAATCCTCGGCAGCACACTTTTCCCGGGAAGCCCCACGCGCGCTCCCGGCGCTGCGTGTGAGACCCTCGGTACTAACTCAGACCGCTCTTCGTGACAGAAAAACCCTCTCGGCGTCTCCAGAGTCGCAGGGCTCGATCCGAGGAGCGGCGGAGCGGCCGCGCCAGCACGGACGGCTCTGGCCACGACCCCGAGCAGCCGCTCCGAGACCGGCGGCGCCGCGGAAGGAGCGGCCCCCGGGGCGCGGGACGGAGCCGGAGCTGCCGG
>VZRE01002590.1:212112-279592 GCA_013396775.1 Cephalopterus ornatus | reverse complement strand
GCCCTGCCCGCACCGCCAACGGGAACCCCCCTGAGCCCCGCAAGGCCCCGGCGGGGAAGGGGCTGTCAGTCCCAGAAGGGGCCGCGCAGGCGGCCGCGATCTCGGCAGAACAAAACCGCCAAGAGAGAGGGGATGGAGGGAGCGTCCCCAGGGGGCTGCGGAGGTTTCGCCCCTTCCAAGGGGTTCTGGCGAGGCTGGGATGGGGACAGGCGGCGTTGAACCTGCCCGCGCTGGGGCAGCGCGCGGTGACAGCGCAAACCGGGGCTCCCGAGGGTCGCAGCGAACACGCAACATCCCTCCGGGAGCGGCACCCGCGGCCGTTCCGCCCTTCCCCGAGCAGCGCCGGGCTGGCCTCGGGCTGCCCGCACCGCTCGCATCGGTTTCAGTTCCACGGAGAGCGGTGCGACTCGCCCCAGGGGTTACAGCATCTGCACTGAACTGGGAGAAGCCGCTTTCAAACCCGCTGCACATTTTGGCACCATCATTAGCATCACTTTAACCAGCCTTGCATTGAACTGGACCAGGCTAAGTTTCTCTTCCCTAACTCTGCTTCTGACATGGCACATCCATGCTTTCCACAGCACGGTAGTGTTATTTTTAGTTCCCCGGCGCTGCTTTTTATTCGCTTTTAAAAAGCTTAGAATAGCTCCATGCAGAATATATTCTACTTCTGCGTTTTGCTCCGATTCACAGGAGGACCCAGTTTCGTCACGCAACTGCGATACAGGCAGAAAAATCACTGGCCAAATTCCTGTAGAGTGCACTTCGGGCTCACGTAAGCGACACGACTTTAGGGTGCCACTGATGGGACCGACTGTTGCTGTGCCACAGGGCGAGCGATCGTCACTCCTGCACGTGACCCTTGCGAGGCTGCAAACGCTGAGCAACGCAGCGGTGGGGAGCTCATAACCCAAACACCAGCCAGGCACGGGAAAACACCTTCCTTGCGAGACCCGCACCAGAGAAGTTAAGTGTCCTCCCAGCATCCGGCAGCTGAGAAGAGACACATCCTACTGAGTCCCACACAGTCCACCCCAGCTATGCATCAGAGTCAGCGCCTTGGCAATTATTGATGGTAAGCCAAGAAAACACTCAGCTCTGCTTTCAGGTCTTTATGACACATGCAGAGCTGACAATTAAAAACATTGTCTTGTTACACCTATAGACAAAACAAGTTTGAACTAGATATCATACAGGGGCAACAAAAGTAGCAGCATGTTTAGGGATTTCCCTGAGTATAACCATCCTTTAAAGCGTCTCTTAAGGAGGTGCTACAGATGAACAGTGCACGTTTCCCAGACCCAGGCATGGGGAGGACTCAGGCACATTCAAAGTATTCTTACATACAGTAAATGAGCAAAACTATTGTAGAGGAGGAATGTAAAAAAAAAAAAAAAAAAAATCAATAAACTTGCCCATTTTTACTGCCTGTGTAATTCTTTTAACTAATTAGAAAGAGAAAATATGTTGCCAGGAGACCTTGCTTCTCCAGGTGACATAGACTTCTTCCGCAATTTATAACTTCTTGCACTTCGGCTACTCTTTCATTTCTCCTGGTATGATTACAGTGTAAAAGTTCTATTTTTAACATTATTTATCAAGTCACGTACTAAAGTCACTTTTTAGCTGAATTAAAAGATTTAAAGCCTAAAACTAAAACATCCCATTGACTCTGATATATACAGTTAGGTGACTGTACCTCAGAATTATACTTGAACTTAAATACTTCAGAATTATACTTGAACTTCAAATTAATAGGTAATGTGGTATTCATTAGACATTCTTCAGCACTTTATAGTAAGTCAAAAAACCTGTTAATTGTTAGGCTCACTATATGAATTTATACGTTATTCATAAAAAAGAGGGGAATATACTGCTGACAGATTTTTTTTTTTTAAACCAACTTTGTTTCCCTTATTCTGATCTCATCTCACCCCATTGTGGAAAATAATCCATTTCACAGACAAGAGTAGTATGCCATACAGCTGTCAGTCTTTAGGTAGGCTCAGTAGGAATGAAAAGAGGAATGTGGTATTCATGGAGCTGAATATAGAACAGAAGAGATCATCCTTCAGAGTAATTGTAGGAACAGCCTGCTGTGCACCAGGCCTTAGGCTAGTTTCTGATGTACCACTAAAGAAGTAATGAGATCTGCTTTGGCCTTTGTTTCTGAGCTCCTTTTTGCTGTTGTTTTTTAATGTGTGTGGCAAAGCTGGCCAGGGACCCCAGCTAAGACTTCCCAGATGCACTGTGTCTTGTAGACACACACACAGGAAACAGAATAATGCAGCTGATCCTGATAAAAATAGGGGAGAGTAAAGTTATTCCCACTGTCATACCTGTACATACTTGGAAAGGATGTCCAAAGAGACTGGTGAGCTCAGGCAATGTCAAGCAGTAAGTCTGTGGAGAGCCAGGAACCAAATGCATTACCTCAAATCCCATTTAGTTCTCCCATCCTTGATTTGCTAAATCTTTGCATTCTTTCTGCTAACCAAATTACTTCATGCCAGAGAATTCAATGAAGAAGATTGTTTTCCACTGTCAGTTAGCTTTGGGAGAGTTCCCAGATACACCTTCTTAATCAATTTTAATCAATCTATGTGTAGACTCACCCATATCCGTTACAATTAGATTGTAGCCAGACATCCTTTTCTGACAGCCACCAATGGAGGCTGCTCTCCTAGCTGCTTTTTTCTCATCTCCCAAGGACAGATGTCAAATATGGGAGCTTTGTTTTGACTTTAAAAAGCAGAAATTAAAGAGCTCCAACATGAGCAACTTGCTTGGCAGAGCTGAGGTACAAAGCAAGCAGCATTCAGCAAGAATAAGGTAGTTGGGGGGGCATAGATTGCCCTAATAAACCCTACAACTAACATAGCTACTTCCAGAAGGGGCCACCATCCATGCTGGGATCAGGAAACCCTCAGTCTTTCCATGAACCTCTGCTTCTGTATCTACATAATTCTCACATCTTTCTTTCCTGAATGGAAAGATGACAGGATGAGAGAATTTACAGCTGTGTGAAGTCAACACTTACTGACTTTATGTCTAGCCTTTTGTATACAGCAGCACAGATTCAGGTCTGATCTCTGTGAAATATAGCCACACATGGAAACTATGCATGTGTGTGTGTGCTCCTGCTCTGAAGAGGCCCTGTGATGACTGACATAAGCAAGAGGAAATAAAGCTGACAGCTAAGTCCATCTCTGGAAACATCATCAGACCTTCCCAGCAATTAATTTCAGCAGTGATGCAAAGCTGATAGGTAACCCCACTGCAGGCGCAAGCATCCAGCCCCCCTCAGCCCAGGTGACAATGACAGTGACAATGACAATGAACATCACCCGCTCCCATGCTGCACCCACCATCCCCAGCCACTCCATGTCCTGCTGCCCGGGGTCCCGTGCTCTCTGCAGGCTGCTCTGCCAGTAGCACCCACATCACTGGAGCAGAGAGAGGCCGAAGAGCTAATCCATGAGGATGTGAGATGCTGATGCTGCAACAGCAGAGCACAGAAGGGAGCTCATCGCAGAGGGACTTGGCAGGGCAGCGTTTACACGGGACAAAAGCCAAAGCAAAGAGTGCCTGTTGTTAGAGGAACGAGTAGGACATCGACCGACAGATAACACCGGATAAAGGATTAGCTACAGGAAGGAATAAAATGACAAGGAGAGAATCCTGCCTGGCTGGTAGCAGACACGATTCTGATCACTGCTTTTCAGGAGACAAACACAGAGCTGCATAGTAACATATTTCCAGTTGAGCTCTGCAAAGAGGGATTTTTAATAGAGTGCCAATTCCCTTCAGTTGCAGGGCCTCGCACAATAATGTCACTGCTGTTGACTGAAGTTGTGCACACAGAGTATAAAGCAGCAGTAAACGCCAAGATTTCAAACATCATTTTGCATCTGACATTCTCCTGGGTTATTTCAAGTGAAAGATAAATGCACTATCTTCCAGGCAGTAATCTTATTTGATACCAACAACATACACAAGTAGTTAAGTTTGGAATAGGGTAACTTTCTCACTTTTATGCTTGAAAGCTGAAGATAAAATTATTAAGCATTTTGCATGTACAGAGTACAAAAAGAGTGACTGCTCTGCATAGCTATATGGATTGGAAAATAAGAATTTCCTTCCCCAAAGAATAACACGACAGCTTTACAGCAGCGATAACATCTTCATGCGGTAGACATTATACTTTTGTAAAAGAGTAAAAGATACAACATACTGTTTCATTCACCTGTTTCTCTTGGCTGACCAACAACAGAAATGGAAGCACTGTTTGGGATTAATTAAAATCAGACACAAATCCTAACTTTGCCTTAATCCAGCAAACAGCTATGAAGCTTGTTAGAGAAACTGCTCAAATGGAGAGCTCTTTTTCACGTGTAGAACAGTTTGTGGAGCAGAAATGTAAAATCCACTAATATATAGTGGAAATATGCTTCCATTTCCCATTGGGAATTTCTCAGACAAGACTGAGACAAATGCTGCCTTTGCCTGTTTATTTTACTTTTTGGTGGGAGAACCCATAATCAGCTAAAGAAAAGGCAGGTGGATAGAGAGGAGGAAAAAATAAGTAGCACACACAAACTCTTGTACTGGTGATTTCTGTCCTCTGGATGAGATGCAGCTACACAATCCATCCAGTAGTTCTGAGACTGCCGGTGAGCACCAACAGCATCCTAAAATAGAAATCCTAGTAATAGAAAAGTCCTCCATCAGCCCCTTGTTTCTCCTCCCTTCATCCCCCTTCAGTTGCTCTGTATCTACCAGCACAACTGCGGTTGGCAGAGGCACTGAGACAAAAGATTAAATGCAAGCTGTGCTTCTCCTAACCTCTTGTGGGATTTAGAGAAGCTAATCAATGTTGGATTCACTTGTATTCCACAGATCATTTTTTTTTTGACAGTATCTAATCATAATTGCAGAAATCCCACTGCAATACAGAGTTTGGCAGACTCATCTTGGAACAGCTCATTTGATGCAAACTTAGATTATATTTTGACTCCAATGATGAGAAATTACTGAGAAGATGACAAGCACGGTTGGTTTTAGATGCCACAAGCTGAGGAAAAAGAGGTAAGTTACCTAAAACGATCTCATCACATTTTGTAACTTTGTCCTCATAAAATGCAAATTTCTGCAAGTGGATGGTTTGAAAAACATAGTTTAAAAAGTAAAAGGAAATAAAACCTAGAAAACAACAAATATTGATGTTGATCTTCTATGTTTTTTCTGTTACAGATTTCTTTTCCCCTCTCCACTTTTTTACTTCTAGAAAAGAATAAATTAATACAGCACTTTTTTTTTACTTCATTGTGTTTGTAACTAACAATAGAAATTTTAAATCTGGTTGTAAAAATTGGCCTATTTTGGATTTCTGTCCTGTTCAGATTATCATATTTCAGGCCACAGAACAGAGCAAACCATAACTATAAAGGGAAGGGTACAACAAATGGTCTGAAACTCTAGACTGATGGCAAAAAAGCACAGATTACTTTTCTAGAAAGAAGCTACACGTATTTGGGGTAGCTTGTATTTAGCTGAATAACTGATTTTCCAGGTCAGCTGACAAAAGGAAAAGAAAAATGTTGTTTCAGTTGAAAACAAAATGGAGTTTCAGGGCAGGGCAGAAATGTGGTAAAAATAATAATGATTAACTTTAAGTATTGTCTCATACCCTTGTTCACAGATAGGTAAACCATGTATTAAACCCACATACCTGGATCACATTGTGAACAGGTGTCTCTCTCATAAGTTGACCGGCACCGTTACTAAAATGTAAAGTTCAAGGTTAAATTCTTGAGTCTTTGCTTTTCAAAAAGATAGCTGGGCTTCAACTCAAGCAGAAGCACTGGGCTGGCCTGCCATGCAGAAAAGGAGGATTTTGCTGTTCCCACTTACGTCTGCACAAGGGTCCTCTCTGGCTCTGCTGCAGCTGCTGCCAGGGCTGCCAGGGAGCGTGGAGGAGCCAAGGCTGTTAAATGACCCGTGGTGCAGAGACACAGCGGCACAGCTCCCGGCTGGGGTAGCTCATGCCAAGCTCCAGGTGGGCAAGGGCTGGAGGGGGGAGCTGCAGTGCATCCCTCCGAGGCCAGAGCCACGGAGAAGAGGCTCATGTGCCAGGACCCTTTCTCAAGCCCTCACTTCACCTCCAGGGTGAACATAGCCAAGAAGATCCTCTAGCTTTTATGCATGCAGCATTTGGCAGAAAAGATGTCCCTTTGTTTTTCTGAGGTGTACATACATGAAATACTTCTGGCAAGAAAAAGGTGCTCTGCACTTACACACCTGCACATCCACCCGCTCACCTGGCAGGCTGCTCCAGCATGGCCTGTTCAAGTGGTCCTCCAATTTATCACATCAGTAATTCAATTCTGATGTCAATGTTTCAAGGTCTCTTTAAGCATCAGTGAGCATATCCCATAAANGTTTTTGTGCTTGATGAGATTTAAAAAAAAAAAAAAAAAAGAGTCCAACGTATTGGCAGCAGTCAACAAAGCAAAGATATGCTAAAATACTTTTTCCAGCTTTACTTGTTTTAATGCCTGGTAATAAACACTTTTCAGGACATTGGTTTTCAGGCTTTGTCATCCTCTGTTGTCCATGCATTCGAAGGTACTGAATTCCCCTCTCACTGAATTCCCTTCTCAGTACATCTGCGAAGAGAAACATTTATGGAAATAAAGGGATATAATTTAATTTCAGACTCAAAGACTAAACAGTGGTGTTAGGGTTTTTTTCACCATGCCTGAGCCAGTCCTGCCCTCCAAGCTGTCGGGTGAGTTCATTTCCTCAAAAGCCACGACTGCTATCAAAGAGAAAAAAACCAAAACAAGCTAACAGCTTCAAAACCACATTTGATTGCCAATGCTTTTGGCTTGTGATAACACGGTAATATTCTAAAATTGGCTTGAATTTCTGTAAGGAGCTGTATGCTGTATTTCAGACTTGAAGGTTTCTTACCTATATAAAAATGCCAGTACTCATTAGAGTTATACCCTGTCTTCAAGGAAACAGGGAATGCATGCTGAAACTACTTGCTTAATTTATGAGTATTAATATTCCTTAATTGAAAACAGGTGGAAGACAAGTGCAGAGACATCTCCAGGCAGGCACATACTACTCATGCTCTTCAGCCTCCACCTCCATCAAACCTCCAGTGTGCAGCTTCCACTGAACTGCCTAAGGCCAGGGGCACCTCTTCCAAAATGAAGAAAACACTATTTCGAAATCAATGTAGAGCACTAGTTGCAAAAGCAGAGCAGACTTACCAGTTGACTTGGAATTTAAGCTCCACAGCTTTGGAGCAGGCACATCAGAGGCAGACTTGGCCCAAGTAAAAGAATCACAGCATTGACCTCAAGCACTTCGTAAGATCCAAAGAAACCTCTCTTGTGGTATAAACCCTACAGTCCAAAACCTTCTGAGAGGGAAACACACCCCAAGACTCAAGAAAAGGACAGGGGCAGGGAAACAGAGCTCTTGGCTGAGCCAGGGAACAGCATGAAGAAGAGTCAAACAGCAGTGTGAAGTGGTGGGGTGATGGAGACATGATAAAAACAACTGAAAAGTGGTGGACAGATTGGAGAAAACCTGGTCAGCATCTCTCATGACCATGAGAGGGAGAGTGGAAGGAGATTAGGTGTAAAACTGAGTGAAAATCATGCTTTTTGGGGAGGATTCTGGTCATCAGCATACTTAGAGAGCCCCAAAGAGGTTCTTCATTGAAAGCCCTCAGGCTGCAGGAGCTGCTCAAATGCCCCACAGGCAACAAACCCAAAAACACCTCTCTGGAGGCGTGAAGACAGACTTGGTCAAACACTGAACTCTGCAAACACCAATGGAAACACAGAGAGTGCATCTTGGGAGAGATGAGAAAGGCAGTGGGAAAAGGGTCATAAAAGCACCATAATCTGACTGGAGATGCTGTGAGGAAGACTCAGTTTAAAGACTACTTCAAGAAAATGTATTTCAGAGCACCAGTCTGACTTGAAAGCTACAGATAATTGATTGACAGCTTTCTGAAGTACATTTCAAGTCTAGTACCCTTCCTAAATTTTTGTGTTCAATCTGTAGACTCAGTGCTTCAGAATGGCAATGCTTTTCCTACTGAGGGTACCCTGGGGGTCACAGTCATTTCCCCATTCCCAAGAGACAGATTCAGACTGTCATGGTCTCTGCAGGGATCAGAGATCACTGAATAACGTCCTCTCAAGTAAT
This sequence comes from Cephalopterus ornatus, assembly GCA_013396775.1. Classification (NCBI taxonomy): domain Eukaryota; kingdom Metazoa; phylum Chordata; class Aves; order Passeriformes; family Cotingidae; genus Cephalopterus; species Cephalopterus ornatus. Next base: position 271,360 of record VZRE01002590.1, on the reverse strand, counting down.
TGGAACCAGAAAAAAATATTAGAAATAACACTTTCGACAGTGAAAAGGGAGGACAATTCTTAAGCGACCCTCAGATTTACAGAAGTGACTTTTCCACTGCTCCTCTAACAGAGCTTGCCATTCCTTCCTCTGCCTTCTTGTCCCCAAAAATCTAGTGCAGCTCAGGCAGCAGAAGTAATCCATTAAGGGTGATGAATGCAATATATGATGTCCTCAAAAAGTTCTCAAATCAAGGTTTCTTAAAAATAAAAATTATAGAGCAAGAATCAATGTTCAAGGGCAGTCAATCAGATGTCTGAATTATGTCCTGCCTTTAAAATATACAGCATATAACAGTTTTTAAATGGTCCCTGTAAAAGCTACTCTGTGTGCTGTACCTTGACATTAAGTCCCCACTACAGTACTTACCTTCAGGATTCTCCCCATTTATAGGTCTTCTATTCTGCTTCAAACTGATCGAAGCAGCTGCTCCAGAATGTAAAAAGAAAAAAAAAAGAAAAAAAGCAAATGGATGATTTACTGCCAGACTCCAGTGAGGAAAAGGGCACACACCCATCACTGCAGGCAAGCAACAAGCAAGCAAAGAAAAATGATTTGAAGAAACAGAGGGGAGGCAAGAGGTGTGGGCTGGGCAGAGAGCTAGTACCTGATAGCTCCTTAATGTGGGTACAAGGCCAGTCTGACATCAGGGAGGCTGTTACAGGATTGCAATGGGATTATGGCATACATATACAGGCAAAAGAGGCCATTAGCTTCAAAGAACCACTTATTTATCCCTTTCGGTAAAAGCAGCAGGTCCCAAGCTCACAAAGCGTGTAGGCACATGCTGAGCTTTGTCCCTTGTGGATCCAGACCAAAGTGTCAGAAGAACCTCAAAAAACAGCAGTAAGTTTCTTTTAGTTTCAAAGATTTCCTTAATGATTGCCTCGGGATTTGGATCAGAGCCTAATTTTTACTGACCCATTCCTTTATGGAATTTTCCACACAGCTGTCATTCTGCACACCCAGAGCTGAGGTTAGTCCCTCTTCTCTCTTCTCATTAGTAGGCGTCTGTGGGCAGGCTGAAAACAGTTTGCTTTTGCCTGTTACATGAAGATCTCTTAGATTTCTTCCCAGGAACTTCACTCCTGGTAGGCTCTTCAGTTCTTACCTGAACCTGACAGCTGATCACTAGCCCATTTTGAATATATCACCACTACAGACCTGAGCCATTTCTGAATAAAATTGAGTCTGAAAGCCACCTTAGCAAATAGCAGCACCTTTTAAGTTTTACCTGTGCCTTTGTAGGTCAGAAGTAACTATTCAGGTGAGGGGTTGCACCTTGGTGAAGTTTTGAGCCACTGGGCCAGCAGCAAACAAAGTAGTAAAAAAGAAATCTGGCTTGAGAAAACTATCCTGGAATGCTGCTGTGAGCCCAGCTCAGACAGGGGGTAAAACTCCGGGAGCACCATTTCACCCTGCCCAGGTACAACATTGCAGCTTCATAGTATCCTGTGGACGGGCACACCCAGCCTGCAGCAAACACAAAGCACACCAAGGCTCACCCTCACAAAGGCTGCCAAGGGCAGGGGCCTCTCAGGTCACTCCTCCAGTCTTTTCCAGTGTGACTTGTTCACCCTCCACTCGCTGTCCAGCCTGGGTCGAGATGGCTACAAGCACTGCTGTGCCCCTGCTCTGGAGATGTCTTGTCCAACACTGGCAGTTCAGCCTGGTGAGGAAAAGCAGATTTGGTCCCTTAGTATGTCACCTCATGTTGTGCAGTAGGAAATTTAGATTCCACATATCTAATTAATGGAAAACAGAGATAAACAAGCAGATTGTTTACTTCAATTACGTGCACAGTGCCTGCAGGGTTACCATTTAAAAACACAAAGATAACAGTCAAAATGGGTAAAAAGACGCAGACAGGAGTATACAATCTGCAGCTTACCTTGATGACGACTAACAACACCTCTCCATCAACTGTGAAATGAGGGAGGTTTTTCTTGGCAAATAAGTATAATACAAAATTTTTCAGCCATCTGTAAATAACATTTACCTGGTGCAGCTTTACATAATTAAATTACTTCCTTATGAGTATTGCACAGACCCATCTGCATAGAGAGGGAATAGCTTGTTTAAAATAAAGACAGAGAAGGAAAAAAAGCAGAAGCTCTCCATTAATTTATTTAAATTTCTCCCAGAGGCAATTTTTCCAGAATCTCCCAAATTTCATGAAGTCAAGCATCTGCTTTCCTTGCAGCTTAACTTCCTGAAAGAAGCACTACCTGGACAAACAATCCTCTCTCTAAGCAGCTTAACAAGTTTGTGTAAATGTTTGAGCTGCTTTAAAGAAGCAAGAAAGTCATTTCATATCCTATTCAGAAAGGTAAGCAATTTTCTTGTTATTTTGAGTCCCTCCACTATTTGCACCACCAGATGGATTAGATGTGGTGCTTTTTTGGGTGACGTGTAGCAAAAGGTTCAAAGCTGGGAGTGAAAAGTGGTTTCCAATTCAGTCATTTTAATAATTAGGTGCAAACCCAAGTCCTTTGAATGACTTAATTTGTATTTAGTAAGAATGTTAGTGAGACTGATGATCAAAATCCATTGTTCAGCTGCATTTGAAAATTAAAATGGCCAACAATGCCAGCACACTGAGCTCCCCTGCCTGCTCCCCTGTGCAAACCAGCTGATTGCAAAACAAACACCTGAGTTATTTCTGTTGCCTTCTGTACTCAATAGATGCCCGTGTTCAGTGCTGAGCAGGATTGGTTGAGATATTTGGCATTTTACCTTCCTCCTCTTCATCTGGTTCTTTCATTTTCCTAAGCACATGTGGGAGTATATCCTCCTTACAAAAGAAAATAAAAAGCTACAAAAAGATAAAATAACTTTCAGTTCAAAGGTCTCAGTGGGCCTGAAGGCATCTCACTGACCAACATTTAGCTCTATAATAGCTTTAGAAGTAAGCACTCCACTAGTATTGCAGTTAGAGCTCCTCACCCAAAATTAACTGGAAGACCAGGTTCTTTACTGGTTTAGACATGGATTTCAGTGACTGCACCAGAAACCTTCAGTGACAGAAAGGATTCTGTTTAATTGCACCCATCTAAAACCTGACGGAGAAAATAAACTAGCCCAGCCATTCCTGTGAAGCTGTGCAGTTGATCAATGATCATCATCACCTCGGGTTTAATTGTATTAATGCGATGAAGTTAAATAAACTGCTAGTTTACAGTGACTATCTCTGGATCATTATTTGCATCTTCTCAGCCACGAAGATGCTGTATAACTGGAAATAATTTAGTACCAAACACTCCAGGGAAAAATTCACCAGATGTGGTAATGGTTCTAACACCCAGCATGAGGAGGTTTCTGACCTGCAGAAAGAAGTTTTAGGAATAAGGTTTAGGTAGGCACAATCTCCTCTGATAAAAAGAGTAAAACACTTGCTATATCAGAATAAAACAGGGAGCTTATTTTCTCAAGCTAGCTGATTCAAAGGAAAAGATAAAAAACAATTGTGAATTCAGTATTTTTGCTCCTGCACAGTCATTTCAGAACACATGGTTCAACAAGCCTCATCTGCCTTTACCGTGCTTAGGCCCTGTTTTTCTTGGTATAGTCTTCATGTTTTGTAAGATTTTTGAAGGAAGTTGCTTGTTTCTGCTTCTGAAACACAGCCACCTCTGAAGTCTAGCTAAAACATGAAGTTAAATTGCTTTTAAATTAACTGAATAGATCTAATAAACATGGCATGTAAAATCTTCACCAGTTTTGTATTTAAGTGTATCTCATAACAACACAGCATCTTGTGGAATTGAGATTTACAGGTTAAGTTTTGCACTGCATAAAAATAACTCATTTATCTGTTTCAAGCTTGTCACCTTCAAGTTTCATTGGGCATCTCTTTCATATACTGTAAACACTCAGTCAGGAATAACCCTGCTGACCCTCCCTGTGCCATTCATTATTATACATCCTCCCGTCACACTCTTGTTTATTAGTCTGCTCTGAGAATTAAGTAGATTTTATCTTGCCTAATATTGTCTCAAATCAAAGCCCTCTTATGCCTGTAATTATTTCAGCTGCCCTTTTCTGCCCCCTTTCACTTCCAGCTCTAGCCTTATTTGAAAGAAGATGATTTTGCATCCGTTTCTCCAGCTGCAAATGATCAGTAATAAGAAGGCTGGAAACAGAAATACAGTAAGCAGGGAGGCTGCCATGTTATTAATATTTATTTCATGTTGGTATCTAGCTGAGCCAGAGTCCTACTTTGATAAGCTGCACAGCCATGTAGTACATGACAGTCCTTGCCCAAAGGATGCCATGATGAGGGATTCAGGGATCTTGGAGAGGGAGAATTCATACTGCAAGTTTACTTGTCTAATGCAAACTCATTGCCTTCTGACTTCCCAGCAGAGGCAGCCTGCGCTCAGTGAGAGCATGGTGCATGTTTGATAATGACAGTACTTACATTTTATCCTCTACAAAGGGAGCTGGTCCCTGCTGTCACAGATCCCTGCGCAACATTTACCACAAAGCTACAAACCAACCCCTTCACAGCATCTGCACCGTGGTCAGAAAATAGGCCATCACATACCAGAGCACTACACTGCTGGCAGTAGGGAGGCGTAGAAAAGCTCGGTACTCCAGGGAGCAACCTGCCTGCTGGGCAGTCATGGAGAGGACAAGCACAGACCCCACACTCACATGTAGCCATCCCTTCAAAGCCTGAAGCATTTCATTGACCAAAATCACTACAGTTCAGGCCCTGGGGAGAATGTGTTAGGTATTAAATGACCTATTCCCAGAAAATTAAAGTGCTTATATTGGTGATGGCATCAAGGGAGAACATTTCAGATGCATCAAGCAGATAAACAAAGGATCTAAATCTCACTTATAACATAGAAATCAAAGCACCTAAGTGACTTGGACACGACAACCTGATCCTCACAACCTCTGGTGCTTTCTGCTGTCACTAGCCACGTACAAGTGCCAGGACAAGCCATTTCAGTGCCTGAGTTCATCGCTCTCCTCCCGCCTGGCAGACGGTTCCTGCTCTGCATCCTCCCAGCCACTTCCTCCTAAACAAGCCCCTTTGGCCTGTGCCACGGGGCTGCCCCCTGCTCACCTCCCTGCTCTAAGCTGGAGCGTCTGCAAGAGCCCCTGGAAGTTTGCCTGCACGTCTCTGCTGGGGACAGTTTGCTGTGAAATGGCCCTGTTACCACAGGAAAAGGCAGGATGTTTGCTACCTAGGCATAAAGGTGTCTCTGCAACAGCTCTACTCACTGTGTATGTGACCTTTTCAGCAAGGGGAACAGGACAAGGTCGAAAGGAGCACTTCAAAGTAGACAAACAGCTTCACCATTAACAAGCACCAGTCCCACGAGCACTCTCGTCCTTAGAGTACACTCACGGAAACATAAAAGCAGCCAGAGAAAAAGAGCAGAAACAGTGATGGAGGAGCTCCTTGAGGCATTAAAGGACAGTTGTCAGACCTTGACTATTTGTCTTCAATTAAAGGCATGGTATTAGAACTAGTCACTTACCCAAGATGCAGGCAAGAACATTTTTACCAGTTCCCACAAGCTCATATCTTACACCCAATTTTCTTTGATGATTAGAGAAAAGGTTTTACCTTGCTTGCTAGATAGGTCAGCTGTTCACAACGATTTCAGCTGCAACAATGCCCAGGTTATTTGAGGATCCTTCCCTTTCTAATTATTTTTCTAATTTTGGGCAGGTCACTCTCCTTCACCTGCTTGAATTATACCACATGCATATTTTTAATTGTGTAATAGCAGGTGGGTTCTAACACACAATGAGAAATGGAACACAGGAGATTGCAAAACTGCAGGTTCCTGCAGTGTTTCAGGATGAACAGAACTTAATATGGTTTTAAAACAATTACCCCGTTATAAATTTGTCTGATTCCTGACCTTGCACTTGCATTTCCCATGATGAAATCAAATCCATCAGACACACCATGAAAAGCAGTAGTAGGGGGTATATTTATCAAACATTTCAAAATGGATCATAAACTTTAAAAATCCCAACTTACTGTCAACTTAGGGAGATAGAAAGGATAGAGAATAAGCTGAATAGAAGCAGTGCTTGAGCCATGAACAAGACACAACACTGCAGTTAATTCTGGTTTAGAACAAATGCATTAAACATTTATTTCACCAAATGTTAGTTTAAAACAATCATTAAAATCAGTTTTCTCTCTGTCCACTGGAGATCAGTTATTCATTCAAAGTTGATGAAGCTTCCCTAATTTCAACATCATTATTCTAAGCTCACGTAACAGAAGCCATTATATTTTAGATTCATGTTGCTTAATCTAATTCTCATATTTTCTATCTCCTGTTGCAAACCTTTATACTGATCAAAACATTTCATTTTAAAATGAGTCTCCTAATGACCCTCTTCTGAAAATATATGTACAGTATGTACAAGGAGGAAAAGTCAGCTTAGAGCAATATGCACAGATTGATTATTTCTGAGCCAGATCATTTCTGCTCTTTTCTTTTCCTTCAGACTTTGTTTAACTAGTCATTCATCATAGCATTTTTGTGCTTCATTATTTTTCAAGCTATTCAATTCCCTTCCCAGCTGAAGGTGAGGATGTGGGCCCACATTTTTACACAGCTCTCTTATCCCCAAAGTATAACTCCGAAGGAACTGGAGGCTGGTCTATCCCTTGCTGGTGCCTGGTGGCACCACTGAAGGCCAAGAGTCTGGGGGTCAGCTTGGCTGGCTGTTGGTCCCACACTTCCTTGCCAGCACGGAGGCAGAGGCACTGAGCATCCCAGGCGCTGGCTGGGTTTTTTCAGAGGACAAGCACAGGATGGACAAGCTCAGGCACTGGTCTCTGCTGTCGCCCAGCACTGAACTAACTGGAGGACAGCAGGGATGATATCTTCGTTAATAATAACTTCTGAAAAGGGCAACCAAAGCCTTTACCTCTTGAAATATATTATTATACAGTAATTAACATACAGATCTTAGCAGATTAGGACTAAGAAAATTGCTGCCATCTACTGCTGGAAAGAAATATGTGAATACTGAAAGCCTCTCCCAAAAACAAGTTATGAACTACAATTACCTTGAGGAAGTTTAGTTCAAGTGCCAGCCTAGCTCTGAAAAGGGTTGTTACACACAAGCTAGAGGGAGGGATGTGACCCTGCAGTTTGGTTGTCAGAGTGTCAGGCTGGGAAGACAGAGTGCTCTTCTTGCTCTGTAAGCAAACATCTCTCTATAATAGAGGAAGAAAAACAGTAAGGCTATCAGGCCTCTTTCACACTACACTGTGCAGAGCTGTACTTTACATACATCTTCTGATGCCTGAAAAACAACTAGTTGTGACACACAGACATTCCTCATCAAAGGAATAATGGCTTAAACCTTGGGAAGATATTTTACTTTGGATTCCTCATTTGCTTGAAACTCATAAGGTGTTTTTCTCCCTCCTCCAAGTTCAGCTTTACTCGTTTATAACTGTGCAAATGAATCGGAGGGGATGAGGCTGTCTCCCATATGTCACTGCTATTTGGGGGAGGTTAATCCAGTAAGAATGCTACATTGTCAGGGATTCATGGACAAACTTCATACTGGTCTGCAGGCAGGTATTCCTTGTGAGAAGACAGTTCTTAAAAGGGGAGGATGTAAGAGTCTGAAATAAGTTGATACTCATTCAAAGTTTTAGGGACAGAGCAAGAGTCCACAAACAGGAATTCCCCCATCCTGTTCCCATTAGGTGTCCTTGTGCTTCCCCTTAGCCATAGTCACTCTCAGACCCATACTGATGTTTTGCACCAACAGTGTATTTTCCCTCCAAAGCATTTGCTTCAACAGCCTCTCAGTCCCTGCAGCACTGGTGGCTCTGGGATTTTTATGTCCTTGCACTCATAGGAAAGCAATATAACTCCATCAACTTCCCTCACTCCCCCTAGCATGCTGCTTCTTTAAAGGCTAATTTTTCCATTTAATTTTCAGCCATATCATTGCCTTCACCACACGTGCCCAGCAGCCTCAGGAATCCTGCTGGCTCTGCTCAGCCAAATGTCCTCTGCCTAATTACGTATGCTTCACCCTGCTCGTGGTTTTGCTCAAAGATAACCATTTTGGCACTTCCTCCTCCTTTCTGAGACAACTAACTAAAAATTATATGGGAGGACAGAGAAATATCTTCGTTAGATGATGTTGGTCCAATTCCATTAAACAAACCACTGTTTTGTCTGCTTTTCCAGGAAATCCAGTGGGTGAATTACTTTTGCCTTAGGTGAGCTCCAGTGGCTTTAACATTTGCCCAGTTTCCTCACACTGTTCTTTCTCCATGGTGAAGAGAGCAAGCAGCATGTTTTAACTTTCCTCTGGGACAACCACTACCTTTGCTGAGCACCAGGACACGTGGCTGTGGTACAGCCCCAGCACACGTGACTGCAGCAGAGCACCTCTGACAGCAGTTTTCACAAAGTCACACCCAAGTCTTTGTCCTACAGAAAAAATATCAATGTCAAGTTTGCTAAGCCCAGTTTTGCAGCAATCTCCCCAGAGCAGCCACTGCTGTTCAGCTCCCTTGAGAGCACAGAGATGCCACCCCCCATCTGCATGTGTGACAGCACTGGTATTTCACAAGGAGGAGACAGACTGACAGATGGGAACGAGACTGAATTAGACCTGTTTGAACTTCAAATCATTTCCCATTTCCTCTTAATTCTCAGAACCATATCACTTTGTCTTGGACACAAAACAGCTGAGAAATAGCACTTAGACCTCATCCTAGACCTTAGAGCAGCAGTAATTAAGAGGGTGGAAAGCAATAATTTTCTTGAGCAGCACTCTCTCCTGTACACACATCACGCACTGCGTGTTGATTCATGTTAGCAATTAAGGCCTACTCTTTAATCTCAAACACTTTCATTATATAGCTAAGAGTCAAAAGTTTCCAAACTCTCCATTCCCCACCATCAAGGCAAAAAAAGGTTGGAAGAATAAAAAAAAAACCAAAAACAAGAACAAACAAACAAACCCAAAACCAAACAAACCAAAAAAAAAACCAAACCAACCACACACCTTCTAATATATATTCCTATAAATTTAGACAAAACCAGGCTCATAAACAAGTGTCAGAGACAGCAGCCACCATGCACAGGCACACTGCCCTGGACCAACACGCTTTTCTGGGCTGCTTTTTGCCTGCCTCCCGCTGGTGCCTGACACAAGGCAACGAAGTCAGTGTAGTTCATGTTTAGGAAGGGACAGGTAATCACCCCTCACTCAAAAATACGGTGTTTACACAGGGGCATCGCAGACTGAACAGACACCTGCCATCTGCAATTTCCTCCAGACACTTCTAATCATGGGGGTTTAGGGCCAGACATTGCAGCACCATCCAGCTGCAGCTGGGGACAGAAAATAGGACATGGCAAGATTTGCCTTTCCATTTTCCCACACCACAGGCACTCCAAAAGGTGACTGGGGGTGCTGGTGAACAGCCAGTTGAACATGAGTCAGCAGTGTGCCCAAGTGGCCAAGAAGGCCAATGACATCCTGGCTTGGATCAGAAGTAATGTGGTAAGAAAGATCAGGGCAGTGACAGCCCCCCACCCTGTGCTGGGCACTGGTGAGACCACACCTCAAATCCTGCATTCAGTGTTGGGCCCCTCATGACAAGGAAGACATTGAGGGCTGGAGTGTGTCCAGAGAAGGGCAACAGAGCTGGGGAAGGGTCTGGAGCCCAAGTCTGATGAGGAGCGAATGAGGGAGCTGGGGGTGTCAGGCTGGAGAAAAAGAGGCTCAGGGGGGACCTCATCACCTCTCTACAATTATCTGAAAGAATGTTGTAGCCAGGTGTGGGTCAGCGTCTCCTCACAAGTAACAAGCAATAGGACAAGAAAAAATAGCCTCAAGTTGTGTAAGGGGAGATTTAGATTGGATATTAGAAAAAAATTTCTTCATGGAAAAGGTTGTCAAGAATTGGAAGAGGCTGCCCAGTGTAGTGGTGGAGTCACCATCCCTGGTGGTATTTAAAAGACATGCAAATGTGGGGCTTGGGCACATGGTTTAGTGATGGGCTTGGCAGTGTTACATTAATGGCTAGACTCAATGATCTTTAAGGTCTTTTCCAACCTAAACGATTCTATGATTCTGTGTTTCTGTCAGATAACTTGCCTGGGATGAGTCAATGCAAGACAGATGTTTCCAGGAAAAAGTCGGTCCAGCCAAGCCAGCTGGAAGTGCTGCCAGTGTCAGCTAAACCACAGCTTTGGCAGCAAATCGTTCCACACAACGAGCAAACCTTCCACCTCACTTATGAGCTTGTACTCACACACAGCACTAAAGAAACTGGTTAGGTGAGCAATCCCTGCTGTGCAGCTAGTTAAGAGATGAGCAGCTAACAATCTGTCCCTGTAAACACAGATTTAAGTATGTATTTAACAGCTTTTCTGCACCAAGATTCTGCGCATTTAAAGGGGAAAAAAAGAGTGGTTTTTATTTGTATTTTCCTGACAGAACCACATGCCTGAATAATGTTTTCCCAGTAGGAGGAAACCAGAGAAAGCTTTTTTTCCTCCTAGGAAAAGAGTCAACAGTCTTTCAGTGACACAGAAATCAGCCTAACAGAAGCATTTATGTCAGGTTATCCTACAAGGAGCTTTTCAGCTGTATTATCCAGAGAAAAACATCTGTACAGTATTTGCCTGCCAGGAAAAAAGTCTCTATTGCATTTTCCCAAAGGAAAAATTTTTATAACCTTTTGCTGACAGGGAAGTAATAATTATCCACATAGGAGCGTACCATTAGAGTTCCCTTGACAATGACTGATTGATTTACTTACATGTATTTGCCACAGGAGGAAAAAAATGTGATGAACAAAACGCTGGTAGGTTTCTTTTGCTAACAGAGCTACAACAGAAGGGAAAAAAAAGCAAACCACGAGTTGCAGTGGCAATAGAGCACCTGGAAGCACAAATACCACAGCAAAGCAAAGAACCACAGGACAACAGAGATGCTGTCAGGGACTGAGCAGGCCCAACCAAAGATGTGCTCAACTGCAGCACTGAGGTGAGCAGCTCACACCACTCAGAAAGCAGCCTCGAGTTTGTCAATGCCGTGTCTCCTCTGCCAGCCAGGATTCTTGGGGGAATGTGCAACTGGTGGAGGAGAGGGAAAACAAGAGGAAAACCTGCAAAGTTATTTTCTAATCACTGCTGTGGCATCCTTCCCACTGATCTCCCTTTCAAGTGATCTTAAGAAGCTGACATGGTGCCAGAAATTACAAAACACAGTTTAACATGCTCATTAGTCTGAAAACAGGAGAATGCCACAACTAATCACAAGGCTACCACTGTGGTGCGATGAAAGCAAAACCAATTTTTTCTTTTAACACTGGGGTTTTTTTTGTTTCCTTGTCTTATTATTTTCATATGAGTCCTGCTATGTGAATCAAGACCTCTAGTCCCATAGCTCTTTTATAAAAAGACACTGTTACAATTTTATAGGTTCTTCTTGGATGAGCATCATTCCTCATTTTTTCACCCTCCCTATGGATGTCCATTTCTCCTGGCCTTTGTCACTGTTGGATGTGCTCGTTGGTCAGGGGTTGGGTGGATAGGAGAATAATTTATATCACACTGATGTTCTCGTGGGCTTCACACAAAATTTTTGAAACCAACTACTTTCAAGCCCCTCTGGGTATAGAAGCAACCAGGGGAACTTCTCTCCATGTCCACAGTGGTGCTAAACATTGTCTTCCTGCTTTCGCAATGTTCTGTCCAGCCTGTGCTTTCATTCCCAGTGCCCAGGGAGCTAATTCACTAGCTTTGGTGTAATGAAAGTGATTGATATCCCTCTGGTTATGACACTGGGGAATAAATCACAACACATGCAACTCCACTGCTACTGCCCCAATGGCCAGCCAACCAGGCAACCCCATGTCAGGGTTACACCCCATGATTTATCCAAGGCCATGGCTAACCTATGAGTATTTTTTTGCTGATCTTGGCACCTACCTCCTTTCAGGAGCTGAATGAAAAAAATTCCCAGAGCACTGGATATTGTGGAGACAAAACTACATCCTCACCATGGGCAAGAAGTGTCCCCTTGGTTTGGGGTTTCCTTCAAGTACTCAGCTGGAAGACGTAAGAGACGGTTTCAGTCCCTATTTCAAGAACCATTCAGATACTGGCCCAGAATAGTCTCTGATACAAAAGCCTTGGGTCAGGACCTACAACTGCCCTGTCCTAGGACACTAGGCTTTAGGAGAATAACTTCTTTTTTTTTCTTGGACCCAGTGACTCCTGAATTCTTCTGCACAGCACCCCAGCTGTGCCAGCTCCCTCCTGGAGGGCTGAAGACCAAAGGGGCTTCCTCTGGTGAAACAGGAGGTTTGTTGAGGAGAGGAAGGGAAGGGAGATGGAAGCTGAGTCTCTTTGCACCACATCTCTGCCCCATTTCCCAGCCTGTGAGTACACCGTGGCAGCCAAGCACTACAAGGTACAAATGCAGCTGCCCATGTACTATTATAATGAATTCACTCAACAAAAACATACACTAAGAAAAGGACAAAAGAGATCTGTGTCTAGTTCTCATAGAAGATATAGGCAAGGACAACCAAGTGCTGAAGCACTAGTCCTGGGGGGAATGGCCAGGTTCTTGAGGTCCATGCTGTTACACTGTCCTGAGCCCTCTCCTGGAATCAAGAGCATTGCCTAAATAAGGATGGTAGAATCAGGCTTGAAATTTCCTTGAGAACATGATCATAATACTTGGCAGAATAATGTCTCCTGGCTCCATTAGATTATTTATATCTTTGATTTCTGCTAAGCCTTGTCAAATGGGTATAGATTTATTATTTTAATTATCTCAAGCTTGTAGAGATTTAAACATCTATTATAGGTGTTCAATAGGTATTAGAACAGCCATCAATTTTTTTCTTAAACAGAGGAGTGATTCATGGTGCTCTGTGAATAGATAAACTCACTGTAGTCAATACCAGAAAGATACTTTGAAAGAAAGCAGGAGGCTTTTTTAATTAGCTTCTAGTTAATTCTATTTAGGAAGTCTAGATGAAACACAACATTTAGGAACAGTTAAAGTCATTTAATTACAGGATTTGGTGTGTTCTCCTCTGATCTTTCACTGCCACAGCAGCACTGCTTTCTGTTCTGTTTCACAGCAGGACGGTGTTTATGGATTACCCATACAACTCGTGTTGAACATCCTCTGTCCCACAGGGCTTTCCTGCTTACATAATAGATTTATCAGTTAGCAGTGATAGGCCATCGCAAGATTTCAGCCCAGGGCTTTTCTTGATGTGATTTGCATCCCCCTTGGGCATCACTTAACATCAATAAAAATCAAGAAGGAGGAGACTTCCAGGTTTGACTTGGCACAAAGGGCTCTGTTAAAACAGCATGTCTTGTGGAGAACACAGATAGATCTTGGAGTATCAGCCCTTGTGTCTAGCATCCATCCTGAGGTGAATGTTCATGTCTATCATGACAGATATTCCTGTGCAAAAAAAAAACACTTGAGGAGGAATCTATCCGTGCTGCATTCTACCAGCACAGCACAGATGGAGTTAAATAGAAAAATGTCCCTCTTAAAATATTTTGAGGCACTGTCCTGGAAAGGAAAGAGAATAGGTCTTTGAAGATTGAAAGGCTTCTTTTCACGCAGAACAATAAAGTACCACAACAATAATAGATGCTTATCCATTCTTCCCCTGTCTGACCTTGAAAAATTTTGAAGTATTAGAGAGGTGAAAGTTGAATCAACTAAGAAAAAGCAGAATGCATTGAAAGATAATAATGGTCTCTTTATCAAGTTTTGTAAGATGTGTTCTAAATTCTAAAACAATACTTCTAAGAAAGTAGATTTTTTTTTTATGAGCAACATTATTAATTGAGAGCAGGAAACAAAACATCAAATTTTTTATTAGTCTCATCTCCTCCTAAGAAGAGGCAGGCACTCTTTGTGCCCCCTGTCCACCCATACCCAGGAATTACGGAATTTGTTGACCAGTTTAATTGAAAATCAGCAAAATAACAGTCATTCAGAAAGATGCTGAGTTCCTATGAGTTTGGCAAGTGTGAGAGTCATAGTAAGGCACACAAAGAAAAAAGGGAAGCAAACTTTACTTAATAAGAGAAGATAATGCATCTGGGGGGCAAGCCCCCTCCTATGCCTAACCTATGCTGATTTCTATTGCCTAATGTAATTCAGATTAACAGTCAACCCAACACAAACATCTGTTCACTGGAGCCATCTCTGCATCTGGTAAAGGATCTTGGTCATTTCCATAGGAGCTGAGTTTATTTAGTGCCTCCTTGTCTGCAGTGGATCCTGCAGCGGAGAAACCTCCTGTTCTGCCTAGTGAATGAGGCATTGAAGTAATTAAGTTATACTGAAATGCAAGCTAATTAGTAATGAATTAAATTTGTGAGCTCTGACTGTTATGTAGCACCTCTTAATTTCAGTGCACTTTCAACAGATTTGTCAACACTTTCTCCATTTCTAGAGGGAAAAAATCCTTAAATAAAGTAAAAATTGTGTAGCCTCATGAGGAAACAAAGCTAGTCAAAGGGCACAGAGAGCTAGTCCCCCCCTTGGTACATTATTATGGTATTAAAACATATACTGATATATTACCTACACAAACATGCAGCTGCCTGACATTTTAAATTATTAGCAGAAAGGACTTGTGACATAGGGCTCAATCCTGACAGATTTCCAGATCTCCCTGTAACATTAAAAGGTATTGGAGCTGCATAAGGAATGAAAGATCAAGGGAGCATTAGCTTTGTCTGTAGGATCTCAAACCACATTGTACCATAAGTAAGCCTGAGAACAAGTCCATGCCATGGGTTCAGCCTCACTGAAATGTGACAAAAGCCTCACTGGACTATTTGTGCGGATTACTTATCTGTTTTCCCAAGCCCTTTTTGTCTTCATTCTCTGAAAAACGGAAACATGCCTCTAAAGACTGGTGGGAAAGAATGACAACCATCAACCACAACTGAGTAACATTTCCACTACACACATGATGCACCTATGCAGCAGTCGCTCCATGTTTGTGCCTTTTGCTATGAAAAACAGAAAACAGATCAGCATTCAAGAAGCTGCTTGAAGCATTGGAAACCCATCCTGAAGTCCATCATGGCAGGGATTCAGACCTGAACCTGCCACCTTCCAGCCAAGCACCACAGATTCACTGGCTGCCCACAGATGAACTTCCATATTCATGCTGTGGTCCTGAATAGGCTTCCCCTGCAAGCCCCTGTAAGAGATCTTAAGATCTATGCATTTGTCCAAAGCAGGCTATCAGATCCAGACCCTAAGGAACATTACAGAGTTTGACTCGCTCCTGAATAAAAATGACTCAAGGGTGGCACTTCTTCAGCATCAGATGTCATGATCGAACCTAAGAAATCTTTGACTAAGAAGCAAAGCCCCATTGTGTCAGGTGCAGCTCCAGTACAGGGGACAGCATCTGCAGGGGAAAGTCAACAGTCTCAGCAGACGAAGCTGACAAGAGCTACAAAGAGAAATAGCAGCCTAGTGGTGAGCAACACCCTTAGGGTTGCAGAAGAGAAGCTGGATACAGAACCCAGGTGTCCTGGCTCCCAGCTCTATGCTTACAGCACCACATCACTGTGCCAGGCACACAGATGCTGCAGTTTGAAGCCTATCAGTCTTCATGTCAGGTGTTACCTCAACTAACACAAAGCAAACCTGTCATTTTTGCTTCTCCCAAATTTCTGTACTTGTTTTTGGCCTTGACAGTTGTCTTAGAAAGCCATCCACAAGCACTAGTGCATTGAGCTCTTTCTATTTGCTCCTTTTCTCAGAGCTTTTGCCTCTTCTTGTTTTCCCGCATATAAACAAACGTCATCCAGTTACAGGTAAATATAAAAACATAGACACATAGCAGTTTTGTTACACCTCTTCTATCACTCACAGCCTTGGGCTATCCACCGGGGATCATGCTAGATTGTTTCACACTCAGATAATTTAATTTAGTTCAAAACAGTCCTCACAGCAAAACATGACTTTGAAAAATCAGTCAGCACACTGTTGTCAGGAAGCTTACCCTAACTAACTTCTACTTCCAAGCTGATTCCAAAAGTCTCTCTCGCCTCTGACAGCTGGCTGTGCATAAGAGGAAACCAGCATCCAGAGAACATGGCTAAAATCAGAGAGCAAGGTTAAGAGGAAAAACAGCAGGGAGAAAAGATCACAGTTTAACATCCTAGTCTTCAAAGGCACTGCTGAGTCACAGGAGGTCTGTAAATGCTCTCAGATGCTCTCTGAGAGAACAGGTCACTGAGAGGTTGGGGAGAGGAAGAAACCTGATGAAAGATCAGCAAAATGAAGGAGGGCTGTAATTTCCCCTAAAAGGGGAGCTCTGAGTTTGATGAAGCTGCCGGGGCAGACACTACCACCCATCAGAACTTTTCTTCTTCCCTGTGGAGAATGAGCAGATTTTTAAAAGCTCCACAATCTTCAAAGATTGTCTCATAATAAGGCACAACGATATCTGGTGCACAGCAAGAAAGCAAGAGTTAACGTTGCCACAGTAACCTCCTTCTGAGATGTTATGGCAGGGATTTTTCACAGGAGCTTGAAAGAGGAGGGGGACCAAATCACACAGATAAAAAGGAACAGGAACCGAGTGCCTCCCACCTCCCAGCTTTCCTTGAGGGAGGAATCCAATTAGCCATCCATAATAGGTTCATCTGGTCTTAGTGTGTGAAGAAACCCAACCAACTACGTCTTGACCTGAATCCTGCAAGGACTCTCCTGGTGGGGGGAACAGCTGAGGGTGCTCTGAAATCCACGTGCATTTTTTTCTGCTCCGGACTTTGCAAGACATGACTGCAAAATCACATTCCATCAAAAAATGGACACAGCCCAAATTCTCGGATGGGGGTGTGGCACAGGGCCACAGCTGAAGAAGGCTTATTATTCTTCAATATTTTAGGGTCTTTAGAAAGACCATGATTATTTTATGACCAGATATAGGACTTGCCAAGCTTCTTCCTCTCTTTGCTGGCTACTGTATGGCTGACTCTGACCAGGATCTTAATGAACTACAGAAACTCATTCCATCCCTCTTTCTCTAGAAATTCACTATACAATTAAATAAATAGAAATCTAATTTAATTAACTCTTCTTCCCATCTTACTATTGCTTCTTTCTTACTCTTTTCCCAACCCTTTTCATTTTAATTAGATAATTTTAATTCTGATGTAGAAAATGGGTGTGAGGCTCACAGAGAGGAATTGTGATGGAAACATGCTCAGGTGATAGGGAAGCTCTCTGAGACTCTTGCATTCCACTAGAAGGCAAAAATGCAATAGAAACACCTACATGCTCCATATATTCCCAGGCTGAGACCTGCAGAGCACAAACTTCTTCCCCACTGACGTTGTGTAGATGAGATGTCACAGGGCTGTTAACACTGACTTGGCCCCACGTGAATTCTCCTGACCAGAGGAAACCTCTGACTGGCCAAGCTCAGCCCTGATGCCTGAGCTCTACAGAAGAGACGAAAACTTAACCTGGCACATAATATTTCATAACCTTCAATTATCCCTCACTCTGGGTGTCAATTTGCATGTAGCAACTCAGGCAAGTTAAGGATTTATTTCAAGTGTATTCAGTGGTCTGTGAAGACTTTGTCCCTTACTGACCCTTGGGCCCCCAGGACCTCCCACCATCACCACTTTATTACAGGCAAGAGGAAGGTAAGATTCCGGAAAACGTGGGAACAACATGCAAGATCAACACTTAAACAGTAATAATAAAAGCTAAATCAGGTGAACACGCCAGTTCAAGAACATTTGCTTTATTCCAGGCCTGCAGCTTAGTACCTTCCCAACAGCACTGGATTAAGTTATTGTAGCCAACATTAAAGAAAATCCAAATACAATTTTTTTTCTGACAAAATACTATTACCCACACTCTACTAAACAAAGACTCAACTGTACATCCTCCAGACCTCTCCCTACTCAAAGGGTCTGGATACAAATGAGGGCTTATGATGAAGTCCCACACATCTATACAGGCACCATCATTTGAAGAAGCGATTCTCTGTTTTGATATTCCAACAAATGTTCTTCCCCTAAAATGCAGGAAAGACACATGGTGAGGAGTTTGTATAGAGCATATGGTGCTGAAATAGCAAGCTGATAAGTCTTTAACAGCTTTTGACAGTGGTAAAAGATCAATTATTGCACCATAAATATTAAAAAGTTCCTCCAGCCTTTTGCTGGAATGAATATATATTTAAAAATCAGTGTTTCCCTTTAGTAGCAGCCAAATTGCCTCAGAATCTCAAAGTTATGCAGCCCCACAAAGTTAAATTAAATGCTCGACTGCCGTATGTTCACATCTCCAGCTGCTAAAGAACAAGCCCAGCGAGTGCAGCACAAACTCCTGAAGCCACTGAAGTTGCAGGTGCCCTGAAAATGGCCCTTGACCCTTTGCTGAAACTAGAGTGAAATGGAATTGCCATTGCTTTCTTTTCCCTTCCCTACAAATGTAAGGGTTTACAGCAAAAATAACCAAAGATGGCTCTGAAAAGTATTGGATAAGAAAGGCTGATCTCCCAGATAGACTGCTGAGCCAGCCGAGATGCATAAGGTTTTATTCTCCAAATTTCTTGACCCACAAGCCTTGAATTAACATACATTTGTATATACTTACATGTGTGTGTGCATACACAGACTCACACTCCTGCTGTCCTTACTTTTAAACCATGAAACAAACTAACAGCTTCATTTCAACAATTCTCTCTGTCAAATCACCAAGGTTAAAAACAACGATACAGGTTTGCTACTGTTATTGAGACTACATAAGGCATTCTTCATGGAGATTCCATGACAGTACAACACAGTGACCCGGGGTCCAGTTCAAAGCAGCACATCTAGAGCTAAACTGTCCTATTATGGTTCTGAAATTATTCATATGGATCTAATCTTACTACTTAAGGGTAACTTACTCCAGTAGCACATCAACTTCTTCCTCTGGAAAGCTTCCCATCCAAGGGAAGGTATCTTAGTATGCTTTGAGATTTAAAATGTGCCTGTCTTTGCTGACTACTAAGTAGGGCTGTTAGAAACTGTATGAATTATTTATACCAGTGGGATCATAAACTGATAGCAGTGAAGGTCAGGGCTTTGTTGTGCATCAGACAGACACTCACTTGCCGTGTGAACAGACAAAACCAACAGAGAGAGGGAAAAGGATACAAAGAGTAATGAATGCCAAAGTTCCAGCATGGCACTGATGAAAAGCAGAGAGGAGTTTCCTTGGTCCCAGACTAGTTCATCCCCTGCCAGGCCAAATCACTGCCCTTCTTCTTACTCGTTTCAAACCTGCCCATATTTGACTCCCTATGATCCAGACTCCCAACGTGCCCTGAGGGCATGGCCAACCTTACACACATCAAACCATCCCAGGCACAGGTATTGTTTCAGTGGAACACTTCTATTCTAACATCGTGCTCTATATATGTCTATTAAAGTGCTACAGTTTAATTAAAGCCAAGCAGGCCAATTAAAAATATTGTTTTAATAATGAAGAAAAAAAGCTTAGGTCAAATCTAGCATGGAATGGTGTGGAATATCACCTCCACATATAAAATGCCAAGTGTGTCACCAATCCATTCCTCTCCCACATGGGAATCACTTGTTTGCCTCTTGTGATGGTTCTAGCTGGAAAGACACACCTTGTCTTCAGGTCTCGCCCCATCTCCCTTTTCCACCTATACCTTCCTACTTCACCCTAACTGAAACTGTTCAGCCTGCCCCATTTTCTGCCACATCCAAGATTCAATCAGTTGGATTGTTTTAACTTGGATGAATACATTAAGCTTCCCCTTTTCTCTGTGTCATTTTCAGCACAGATCATTAGATAGCACAAGCACAATAGCTGTTATTGGCCTTTGCATCTTATCACTTAATGGCAGCCTTGTCCAGCAGTCTTAAGTGTTCTCCTTTCTTAGCACTTGCACTTATCAAGGTTTCAAATGCCAAGTTACATCTGTCTGCATCCTTAACTCTACAGCCTCCTGCTCTGACCTTCAGGTCAGACCTGAGCCAAGGTTCAGGTATGTCCTAGCAGACTGTGATGATAGCAGTTTGTACTATATTGGATATAGCACTGTTTCTATAGTCTCTATATTGTTGTGGTATTTGGTTTTTTAAGGCTGACTCCAGCAGATGTATGCCCACTGCAGTGTTTAGAAGGATGAAGAGTTTACTAACAGAGGGACGCACTGTTATTTGCTATAGTTTCTGAACTAACTTGGGGTACAGACCAAAAAGCAAATGCAGCAGCATCTCCAATGAATGAAAATATGAATGATAGCAAGGAGCACATCCAAGGACATGGCTGCAAACTTCTTCACAGATTGAGCAACACCTGTTTAGCAAGAGCTACAAGAACTCACCACAGCATACTGCCATTTCCCATCTTTCATGGCAGGGCAGAGGAAAATCTTGCCATTCCTAGTCTTCTCTCAGCCTCCCAACTACACTAGAGGATTATCTACACGAAGCTCCAGCCAAATAGTTCTTACACCTTGCACACTGCCAACCTCTGGCATTGGCTCAAAGGGGAAACAGAAGTGAAGTAATAGGTCTTACAGTGACTCAAAATGTTCTGTGCAGCTATGTAACTTCCTAGAAATACTCAGGGCTGAAACTGTTGGAAGGGGTTTTTTGTGGAAAAACACTGCTTTGATCAAGATAATTTATGTAAAATCAATTGTGGCATAATACCAACTTTAGCAAACTGGAACAAATAAGAAAAATCCTCCTTTTTTTTTGGAATTCCCCATTTCATATAATTTACAGTATTCACAAAGTCATCAATTCCAGAATATGAGGTGTCATAGCAAATGAAATATTTTGATTTCACACCTTAAATCAGCAGCAGCAACTTTGAGTCACCTTGTCACGATTACAGTGTTCCTCCTGGGAAGAGGAAGACTGACACAATTAGCAAAGCATTAGCAGTAAAACAAAATAATGTGCAAAATAATATCTTGTAACTCCCTTTCAATTATTTATTTTTTTTTAGTGCCTCTGGCATGCACTGCGGGTTGGGCAGTTGATGGTGCATGATGGCAGTTGGGGATGGGGAACATGACTTGAGGTTGGCACAGGAATCCTTCAGTAACTTATGAGAATTTAAGTGAACTTGCCATTATCTGCCAACAGTTTCCCTGCTTTTTATCATTGGCAGGAATGTTTCTCATTAAAGATTGAAGACCATAATTTTTATATTACAAACCAACCAGCCAAAGTAATTAACATTGCATGAGCCAGAAGTAATCAAGCATCACTTCAGGATGTTTTCTGGGTGTTTTTGTTGGTTAGGGGTTTGGTTTTGGTTTGTTGTTTTTCTTCTTAAATTAGCTTTGCAAGCATTATTGCACCATACTTAAGGAAAGTAAGGAATTAACATTCCTGCTTGAACTAGTCAGGTGAAGTGCAGCACCTGCCTGTTCAGACATTTTATTCTCAATTGCAGGGCTACAGTTCTTGACCTTCCCTTTAGCTCCAGCTGCAATGTGCCAGACTGCAGATTTCAGATGGGCACAAGTGGAGATGATAATGCCACGGACACCTAGCAAGGTCAGGGCAGCACCTACATTAATGGAAACAGAACTGTGTGTACCACAACCCTTCATTCTTGACGGAGCCCAAAATGTCAGTGGAAATGCCTGAGTAAATAATACGAAGCACAGAAGATGAACCTGAGGCTGAGATGAGATGGAATTTCAAAAAACAAGATCTACAGGAAGGAAAGTCTCCCCTAAGTACAGTAGGTTTGAAAAAAATTCTAATCTAATACAAGTCCTAGAAATGGCACACAATGATGTAGACAGAAACTTCCTCTAGAGACAAACCTCACCCGAAATATTCTATTATCAATGAAAAAATATGTTTTTCAAAACAGGCTTCACTGACTTTGGACAACCCAAAGAGAAGATCTAGTGATTAAAACTATGCTGCAACAAAGTGCAGAGGTACAAGGAATTTGCTCAGTGTGGTCGGGGCCACAGAAGCCAAGGACCACGGCAAGCCAAGGTGACACCGAGTGTGCACGCAGAGGATGGGTCTACATTCAGCAAATCAGGACTCCTTTCCTCAAAAAGGGTCCTGAATGACGAACAGAAAAGACCAGAGCCAGCAAGAGCAGCACAGTGAGTGAATAAGGGAGGAAGGGAAGCAGGGGAGAAGACCAAGCAGGGCAGCCTCAGCCAGCAGTGGCGCTGCCGTGGCACCTGCTGGGCACACACCCAGGAGCCTGCAGGGCCCACAGCTCACAGCACACTGCATGGAACAAGCCCCGAATCACCAGCCCCACAGCTACTCCTGCCTGTCTCAGGGCTTCTGTCAGCAGGGGTGATGCTGAGAACGAGAAATGCATTTTGCCCAAAAGCAGTGTGGACCAAGGGCGGTGAATTTACAATGACATATTTCAGCATTTACAAAATTTTGCCAGGATATCCAGTTCATAGGAAATGTCAAAATATTTGGTTGCAGTCTGATTCAAACTGACACAAAATATAATTAAAAAAAAAAAAAAAGTTGTTTTACAACATGGAAAATCTGTCTTTTGGCCAGCTCCAACTGATAGCCCAGTGTCAGCTCAAAAAAAAAAAAAACTAGGCATGTGTTTCTTCCTTCTATTTTTCCCTTGTTACGTTGCACAACTGTAAGGACAAGAGGATGACTCGCCTGTTAGATATGGCTAATATGAATCTGTCTCCCATTTTCAATCAGCAAAATTACCAGTCAATCAGTCAAATTCTTTTCTAACATCACTGCAGAAAATGCAAATAGTTCACATTTATTTTCTAGTTTTACAGCAGCTAGGCTACCTTTAGAGATTTATGTTTTGCTTTCATGCTTTGCAGCACTCCTTGAAACATCAGTAATATCATCTAGGCAGGAGCAATAAAACGCCAGGACCCTTTACCACATGCAACGCTGCATGACACCAAATCAAGTTTCTCAAGTGAAATATAGATTGAAGAAAGAAGTGGCATGAGGGCCAGAATCAAATTCATCTCAGTTATGCTCATGCCACTGATGTCAATATATTACATCCCAACCAGGCTAAACCAAGTGTTTCTTCTGAAAGATGCAAGAGTACAAGTACAGCTTTGAATCTGAAACTAGACTGACACAGGGGTCTGCATCTATTTTTAACATTACATAGTCTTATACTTTTTAATTCTGAATCAGCCTTTTTTATGAAAAAAAAAAGTCATCTAAAAGATTTAATAAGACGGTAGGAAATACGTATAGAGGAGGAATAACAGACTGATTTTAATCTTGCTATTAGTCAATGAAAAGATTCGAGATGAAAGACTGCAGATAACCTAATAGACTTTTCAGTCTCTGTCTCCAATTCCCCGGATCTTGTAGGAGAATTAAATGTGAATTACAGCTACAGTTGGATGATCACACTAGATATTTATTTTCCAGACACTGTTGAAAAGAAACATTTATTTCAGCAGACTTAACTTCCATGGAATTCTGAGCACCAAGTTGCCCCAAGAAAAGACCTTCTCCTCACTCAACCTAAGACATTTCATGTCATTCTGACAGTACTAAGAGCACTTAATATGAACATACTTTGTAGCCTCTGACATGCTGTCAAAGAAGGGGAAAATACTTTAGTGCAATTGAGAATTGAATTCACAGTGTATTAAAATAAACCAGAATGAAATCAAATTGCCATCAGAAGAATGACTTACATGGAAGCCACCCAAGGGTACTGGGGGAGCTGGCGGCTGAGCTCTCCCAGCCACTTTGCATCATTTACCAGCAGTCCCAGCTAACCAGGGAGGTCCCAGCTGACCAGAGGTTAGCAAACATGGTACCCATCCCCAAGAAGGGCTGGAAAGAGGACTCAGTGAACTACAGGCCTGTCAGTCTGACCTTGACGGGTCAGATCTGAACAAGGGGATCGAATGCTCTCTCAGCCACTTTGCAGGCAATACCAAGTTGGGTAGGAGTGTTGATCTGCGTGAGGGTAGCAAGGCTCTAGAGAGGGCTCTGGACAGGCTGGATCAAAGGGCAAAGGCCAACTGTATGTGGTTCAACAAGATAAAGTTCTGGGTCCTGCACTTGGGTCACAACAACCCCAGGCAGCACTACAGGCTTGGGGCAGAGTGGCTGGAAAGCTGTCTGGTGGGAAAGGCCATGGGAGTGCTGGCCCACAGTGCCTGAACAGTGATCAGCAGTGGCCAGCATGTGCCCAGGTGGCCAAAAAGGGCAATGACATCCTGGCTTGGATAAGCAATAGTGTGGCCAGCAGTGACAGTCCCCCTGTGCTGGGCACTGGTGAGACCCCACCTCAAATCCTGCGTTCACTGTTGGGCCCCTCACAAGACACTGAGAGGTTGGAGTGTGTCCAGAGAAGGGCAACAGAGCTGGGGAAAGGTCTGGAGCACAAGTCAGATGAGGAGTGACTGAAGGAGCTGGGGGTGTCAGGCTGGAGAAAAGGAGGCTCAAGGGAGACCTTATCCCTCTCCACAACTACCTGAAAGAAGGTTGTAGTCAGGTGTGGGTCAGTCTCTCCTCCCAAGCAACAAGCAATAGGACAAGAAAAAATAGCCTCAAGTTGTGCCAGGAGAGTTTAAATTTGATATTAGAAAAAATTTCTTCACTGAAAGGGTTGTCAAGTACTGGAAGAGGCTGCCCAGAGCAGTGGTGGAGTCACCATCCCTGGAGGTATTTAAAAGACGCGTAGATGTGTCACTCAGGGATGTGGTTTAGTGGTGAGCTTTGCAGTGCTGGGTTAATGGTTCAACTTGATCTCCTTAGAGATCTTTTCCTACTAAAACAATTCTGTGGTCCTATGATTCTATAAAATGCCTAAGGGACAGAATTCAAACATTCCTCAGGGTGCTGTTTGAATGCCATTACATAAATGCCAATCTCCATCCTTCAGGATGGGCCAGCAGCAACATATTTACCATGTTGTCCCTCTTGAAGATTTCTGCTTGTTACCAAGCAAAATTTTAAGGTTTTTCCCTGTTACACTGTCCTTGACAGCTGTCAAATAGGATCCAACTCCTGCCAATAAGGCTGTCCAAAAAGACACATTTAGTCAAGGCATTTTGTCCTTAGCTCACACTGCCACTTACTGCCTAGTACTGTCCAGTTACTTGCTCTTGTAAATTCTTCTTCATATTCAGATTTAAATCACTTCTTCCTGAACACACAGAAGTCTAGGGGGATCAGAGATCAATATGCCTCCAAAGAAATATACTTATTAGGACATTAATTCATTAACACTTAGGTTGAAAATTACTGGTAATTTATAGCCAAAAATCTCATAGAAATGGGATCCCAGCCTTCCAGAATGGTGCCTCTTCCAATAATGAAATGATTTTATAACATCGAATGAGGACTGAAATACAAAAACTCCTACTTTGCTGTAGGGCTGATGAACAGATCCAACATGCTGCAGGTGTTGTGAGGCCAGCCGTGAGTCCCTGGCTCCAGGGGGGTTGCATTTTAGTAGGCAGCCAGATTCACAACTGCACCTTCTCCCCCAAGCCAGAATATCTGACCAAAAGCCTGCCTTTCATGTGCCTAACTTCCAGAGACCCCTGTCACACTGATCAAGTGACAGTGAGCAACAGCACTTGGTTGCTGGTGGAGGCACATTCCAGAAGGGCTGTGATGTGCCCATCCCCTCTGTGGCCAGGCACCACACCACACGTGCAGCACAGGGCAGAGGACGTTAGAGTTTGGGACGTTAGAGCTGTGTTGGCCACCGTGTAGGAAGGAGGACCCTGCTGTGTGATTAACTGCAGCCACAGCTGGCTCCACAGCACCTTTTCCACCCTAAACAGTCTGTGAGCCTGGTCCCACCTGCTGCCTTATGGCCAAGCCTTTCTGCAGGCTGAGAAACTCCCCCAAAATTGAGGACTTTGTTGTCTGGGTCAAGAACTGAGCATGCAGACTACTCCCAAGAGCCTTCCCTTGGAACCCACTCATATCTAGAAGTTATGATTTCCCTGCTCTCTGTGCAGTGAAGATTGAGAGATCACAGTCAGCATGAACTGTTTTTTGGAAATCATCATTGACAATGATTTATGCTTTAATAGCAAATTCCCTATGAGTGCTTAATAGTACAGATTAAGCCTTAATAAATGTGTTTCCTGCAGGTTTAAGGGACTAACTCTATGATCTATTAGACTTGTCTCATAATACATACAATTTTTCTCGGTAACCGTGGAAATTTCTAAAGAATTGGCAGCATCTGTGCCTGGAGTATTAAAGAAATCTATTTTTTACCAGAGGAATTTTGTACAAATCAATTCCAGCCTTGGATATATGCTAAGTTTTGTATTCTCTGTGAATATTTATTAGAAATATTTAGAACAAACACTTATAATCATTAAGAAAATTAAACTGTTAAATACTCCTCAAACATTATAATCAATCTTGTCAAGTTGCAGTTTTACATTTTATTTTCTAGTTATTTTATCCATTTCAGTTACACATTCACAGCACATAATATATTCTGTGTTATTCCTCCCCATTCCTAATACTTTTATGTGTTGATCACTAAGGGGAAGATTTAACGTACAGCTGCTTTTGGTTAACATCTGTCAGAAACCCAAAAGATTAAGGAATCTGGTGTTGTGCAGCAGGTCCAAACTTCACAAACCTCCACTAATATTTTGATCAGTCTGGAGCAAAAGGGTATTTAAGAATCTCTCAGACTGCTAGAGGGAGGGAAATAATCACTTTGAATAAAAAATCCAAATTCACTCAACTGGTAATGAAACTGCACTGAATATTGATTCAGGACTCTAATAAGCTCTGAAGTTCAAAGCAAGTCGTGAAAGGCAAATATTCCTTCCTCTTGCTTTAGAGAAATCTGTAGTACTACCACAAAGTAAGCTTTCACTTTGTTCTAAATATATGGGATTATAAGAGAGTTCTGAAAGCAGTCCTGCAATATCTCCCTCCTCCCCTCTCTCCACCCTCCCAACATTTTTAAGCTGACAAATTTAACATTAACTAAATTCCAACCCAGAGCAAGCACTTTAAAGTGATTTACATCTAAATGAATAGGTTCCTGTCTCCCTTTGGTTTTCAGAAATTATGCAATTGCCTTTTTTTTTTTTTAACTAAACCAGACTAATCTGAGATTAATGTTCAGCTAAAGCTCATCCTTCATTCCTCCCAACTATGCCAGAGACACTAATGACAATGTTAGGAGTTGGCTTTGCAGAGGATTTTAGTCACCACAGTACAGGAGGAGAGTTACTCACTAACAGTAGAAAGGGATCTCTTTGATTTTTTGCAAATTTTTCCCCAGCAGATGGAGGGACAGGCTATAAATGGGATTGGGAATTTGGTTTTGCCAATGCTTGTGCCTCTGGGCTGGAGAGAGGGAAGCCCTTTCCCTCCATGGCATCCATAATGTCTGGGAAGTCTGAGCCAACACGCATGTGCCACTCCTGCTGCCTTCTGTCCTCTCCTGGTAGTCACCATGTTTCACACTGCAGACTTCACAGAGCCTGGTGATGAGGTGCAGTCACACCTTTACATTCAGGAAGTGTCAGGCTTGGCTCTGGCTGCCAGCACCTCCCTCTGGTGGAGTCACCATTTAACTTGCGGACCAGCACGTGGTTCCCAATATGTCTATTGTTATAAATCACAGCCCCTTGTGCATCAAGGATGTCATGGGATAGGGCAAGCAAGGAGAATAGGCTATTGAATTATGACTTATGTCATGCACTGAAATAGGATATTAATTGTTGTAGAAGACACAGTATGGTCTGGGATAAAGGAATTGAAAGGGACAGTTGGGTTATTGTGACCCATTCCCTGCTGCTACCAGTACCTTGTCACTTCTCTTTCTTCATCTGAACAAGCTCTGTCTCAAGAGACTGTGAGGTTTGAGACATTTTTTTGGGTGCATTGGCGCTAATACACTAATACTGCACAGCACTGCAATGGCAAATCGACATCTGTGGATGTGCCTTGTACCTGGGAAACAGCAAGGCACACGG
Organism: Cephalopterus ornatus; assembly: GCA_013396775.1. Lineage (NCBI taxonomy): Eukaryota > Metazoa > Chordata > Aves > Passeriformes > Cotingidae > Cephalopterus > Cephalopterus ornatus. The sequence goes on along the minus strand of VZRE01002590.1, from coordinate 243,303 downwards.
CACACTGCCAGCTGCATATGCTTTCTCCATATACATCGATATGGTCATTGGGAAAAAATACTTGGCAAATCCCTGGATGCACCATGAATATCAGAGTGAAAATGAGAGGGAAGCACTACCCACAGAAATCAGGCAGAAAACATCCCTCTACATGTCAGTTAATTGAGGAAAAAAAAGGTATCGTACTGCAGGGCCTATCACAAATTAAACCTGACCTGCACCTCAGACAATGACTGCATCTTCAAGAGTCAGATGTTGTCTGGACAAACACAGACCTTGCTTTGTAATGTCTGCTTTAGTCTTCCTCACAGTCTAGGTAGCTTCAAGATCCAGCCTCAGGCTTCAACTTCACAATCAGCAATTTCTGGTCTAAGTATTCCAGTAAACATTATGGTACATGAAGCTTAGAGGAGAAAAAGGCATATGTGGGCAGAGCCCAGGAACCAAACAATCCTGAAACAGTCTCAGCTCAGATTTATTTTCAGATTTTCCTTTACAATGTCTCATCTGTTATATATTTTGAGGAGTGGAGGAATCAATTTATACAAAGCCCAGGGTATGGATTAACTGCTTTTGATGACAGGCAGCATCTGACTTTTAAGGAACAGTAGCTCTCCTACCAACTTGTAAGGCCCTGATTGAAAGGATACTATCTGAAACAAAAAACTAAGCCATGGTGTAACAGTCGGGCACAGGAGGCAGAGATGTATGTCTTTGCCACAGCAGGGGTTTTAATTATAACTTCTTGAACATTTCATTCTTTGTTACTGTCTAACTTGAGACAACCACTTTCTTCTCTGTTTGTCCATCTGCAATTCTGCAAAGAAAGAAGAAAAAAAAAAAAAAAAAAACCATCGGCAGCTTTTCTTCCATCACATACTTGCATGAAACTAACTTCTCTGAATTCTCCTAGCACATACAATGTCCCTGCTGCTGCAAGATAAAATGTGTCACTGCTCCATCTGCTACTCATTTGCTGATGAGTCTGTACGGCAACATGCTGCTGAGCAGAATATTCCAAAAAAGAAGAACTATGCAGCCCAACAGATCTGGCTTTGACAGAGCTTGGGCTAGGTCTCATTAATCATTTTGCTGTGCTGCTTACAGTACCTGATGGAGCATAAGGACTGCCTCTCCAATATTTCATGGTACCATCATACACTGGTTGGACAATTCCTGATTTGAGGCAAGAACGAAGGAACAGAAGCAGCAGGAGTTCTCACTGCTAAATGATTTCTTATTTCAATATTGCTCCGATATTCATAGGTAAAAGTCCTTAGTTTTGGGTCAAGGAGTGATGAAAATCCAGATGCAGAATGTATCCAGTTGCCACCCTCCTCTGTACTGTGCTAAAGCGGTATTGGAAGATACTCAAACTGCAAGATGCACGGTACCGAGGCATTGCCAGGTACTATGGATTCCTGCCCAGTGTCTGCATACTAAGAGGAAGTCTTTCCCTTGTTTTGGAGAAAGAAATCGCCCCCATTGAAATCAGCCCCATCAATGTCCCATTGGCTGAGATTAAAAACAAAAAAAAAACCCAAACAAATCCCTCAAACAAAAACAAACAAACCAAAACAAATTCACAAACAAACAAAAAAACCAAACTATGATACTGCATCTCTTCCCCTCTCCCCTCCTCACCCCACTCAGCACCAGGGAGATGCAGGGCCCTGCTCCCCTCGCAGCCCAGCTCACTGCCCACAAGTGTTCTTACTCCATCCTCCTTGTTCCCACCACAGCCCCTCTTCCTCACAGCCCACCACACCCCTGGGTGGTCTGAACCTACTGAGCCTCTACTCTGATACAATCAGCACAGGAAAATCTTCTCCTCAGAGGGCAGACTGGAGAAGCAAAATAAATAGTTTTTCCATTCAAGTCACTCAAGTCTGACTGACTCTCCAGCCAGCTGCATCCGAGTAAAAACTGTTCCATTTCTTAGGGCCCAAGGAGGTCTCTGGTATCCCAAGAGCTCTTAAGACCTCCCCACTGAGGCCACAATACACCCAGGACTGTGTCCTCTTTATAGCAAATTAACTGGAAGCCACACATTTGAAAAATGCTTCCTAATAGCCATGACTGTTTATTTTTAACGTTTTGAAAGAAAACTAAGTCAATCTCTAAAACATAAATGTTATTCTATTTTTCAAAATAATTGAGGGGAGGAAATGATGATTATTTGCATTTCATTTTTTCAAACCAGCTGCAAAGAAATGCCTGATCTCTATTGAATTACAATCTGCCTTTGAACTCTTACTGTGCAGCTCTTTCCTGTACTTTACATAAATAATGTTGTTACAGTACATGCCCAGTCACAAAGGATACACAGACAGACAGATCCAAGAAAAGAGAAGACTCTGAAAGCAAGGTGATAAGATTTTCAAGGCAGAAACACATTTTTCTACTTATCGTTGCCTAAGGATAACACTATTTGAAGCACAAAGACATGTAGCTCCTCATGTTTGATGAAAAGGTTACTAAAACAGAAGCGAAGAAGAAATTATGACATTTCCCCCTACTCTCTCTGATTTAAGTTAGAAGAAAAACCAAGCATGCCTAAAGGGGAAGCAAGCCAGCTGCCTTAGGATACTTTCTGAAATCCAAGTTTTTGCTGAACAACTATGGTGAAGTTTTAGTCCAGGTTGAAGTTGGCAACACAGGATCCTTAAATTTTAAAAGTCAGGTTTTTAAGACACCTGATAAAGAAGAGCCCTAAAGGGGAATTACCGAAGAGAAGCTATTACAGTAGACTATGATTTCATTACAAAACTGAGGATCTGAAAAAGACAAACATCCCTCACCAATAGAGAAGTGTGAATAATTGATATTTTTAGATCAATGGTTCAGCTGAGGAGAGAAAAAATACTTTGGATACACCTGAAACAAATTATTTTTTTTAAGTATATGTTCTTACATATATAAAAATATGTTTGTGTATATACATCCAATAAGTGGTAACAATTTGTTTTGGCCTAAACCACTAATTTCAACCCCAAGCGATATTGTTTCACTTTGAAGTATTCCAAAAAAGAGCAAAAGTAGAAGTTGCCAGCTGCACACTGTCACAAAACTGAAAAGCTATCTTCTAATTTAGCTAGAGAGACAAAAATCTAGAAAGAAAAGAAAAATTTGAAGACGTATCCTTTTTCTACTCAGCTCTGAAGAGGGTTTCAGGATAGTTTTGTCAGGATAGTTTTCTGAGCACCAAGATCTCTCTCTACCAAGTCAGTTCTGCTGAAATTGGCTCACTTTGTAATCAACACTGGAAATTATTCTGAAGCCTGAAACATTATTTTTAAACAAAAATCAGGCATTCTATGCCTGACTATATGCAGTCTCCTGTTGTAGTTGTTCTTCTCTTTATGAAATATTTATGCACCTCTTAGAGGTAGGGTGTATGGTGAATTTATAGCTCAGAGGTTCAAGTGTTCACATGGCATGCAAGAACCACACAAGATATTTTACTATAGTAAACACCAGGCTTAAAATCTGGGTTTAATTCTATCCAGAACTTCCCAGCTTGAAAATTCTCTGTAGTTAAATTCAACTTGATATAAAGCAAAGTATCTATGTATAAATCCCAGCCTTTTTAATTGGCCTCACTGCCATCACTGTACATGGAGATGCTGCAGGACAACCAAAAGAATCTCCATCTTGATCCAGAATCAGGACCACAAGTCTGTTTTGCAGGGCCTTTCCATCCAAAAACCTTGGCCATGGCTGGAAGTTCAGCTATACCCTCCAGTGAGTACTGCTACCACAAAGTTAGTCTCCTTGTCCTAGATCTCATGACTGCCTCACTACATTGCTTCCAGCTCTTCTGCAGTCATACCGTGATTTAACAGGCTCCTCCAAACCCTCTAAGGCAGCAAAACTCTCACAGCAACTACCTGAAAACTTCAAGACCCCATGAGAAGGCAGAAGATGAGACTAACCCTGGTAAGTTGAACAAACCAGGGCAAACAAATAAAGCTGCTCTGCAAGTCCTAATTGCTCATTACCAAGATGCAAAGGAGAGCAAATTTGGATGGCTGTAAGCAGCAATCTCCTGTTACTATCCCTCCAAGCAATCACCCTGAGTCTTACCCATGGTCAGCAATTACCACACCAGCCTCACCCCCCCGTGACACTCCCCGGGCACTCATGTAGTAACCACACTTCCAGCCACTCCTTAAAAACTGTGGACGCAGCAAATTTTGTTGCCTGGCCACTTCACAGTTTTTTTACAGAGAAGGGATATTTTGTAAAAGGAAGTCTTTCAAAAGTAGGAGAAATGAAGGGTATTTATAAAAATAACCAGAATCCTTCCCCAAGGCGTTCTGAATAAGACATTCCCAACAGCCTTAAGGTTCAATGTCAGCAATGCGAGGGTCGATGAAGCATTGAAAAAGCACATCTCTCTTCATAATTAAAGGGTAACTTCATTTCTGATGGGTTCAGTGGAGTGACAGTGAGTACGTGATTAACTCAATATCCACAGAACTACACACACTTGTAACACCCCAGAAGAATCCAGCACTGGCAAGGTGGAATAAAGGTGAAGGAATTTCCACCAACTGTGGAAAGGATGGAAAAGTTACTGACAGCTGGAAACAGAACTACACAGGAGGGAAATGTGGGCAACAGTAAAAATCAGGGATAGTATTAACTTGACAGTACATCTAAAACATTTTAGCTTGGATGTGTGTTCTTGCACAGCCAGTTAATCCCTTGATCTGTGTACTGTTTCCCCCACATTCAGCATGTACTATTTGTGTCCTCTCCCCATCCTCAATAACTAATTTCTGGAGAAAGGCCTAATCAGTCTCTGCTGTCTTTCAAAATGCACTATCAGCTACAGACATCTCAATGGTTGGGATTTATAGCAAAGTAACACCTTGCAAAGAGCAAGATGGGCTTCTAAGGAAGATGAGATGCCCTGCTTTAGTTTAACAGATTTTTCTTGAGAACCACATGCAACAGTAGCCTCAGCACAAATCTGAGGCCAGCTGCAGGGGTTACTATTAGTATCAGAAGCACTTGACTCACTTTATCAGGAGCCGGGCATAAATTTGGGAGACCTCTCTAAAAAATTACTGGGGAACAGCTCTTTTCACTCAATGTTAGTGGTGCAGTCTTTTCTGTACTCAGCTGATGAACAATCACATCCAAGAACTTCTCCCAGAAAAGATAACTTCAGTAGTAAAGGTTTAATTCTCTCCAAAATTTCAAGCCCAGGGCAGTGACAGTTCACATCCATGGGGCCTGAGAACACACACTGCCTGATAGCACTTAGCATGTTGTCTGCTGGCTTCCTTGCAGAGGGCCCATCAACATCCCAACCACTGCCAGATCTGGACTAGGGAAAACAATTTCATGGATAATGGGCCCAACCACCTCTGTGGTCTTGTCCTTGAGTACTTTCTACATGAGAAGGGAAAAAAAAAAAATCTGTCTCTTAGCAGCAGTACTGCAATCACAGAAAATCTTTCTCCGCCCAAGTATTTTTAAAAGTTCGTAGTATCACTTAGTCCTCAGTTAGACCTGTAAAAGCCTTACAAATCCAAGAGAGAAACTCTTGTTGTTATACCTAATACAGTTGGCTTCCAAACCTCACAAGCCCACTTACAAATCTATTTGTTCCTCATCCTTCCCAGCTGGGATACACTGATCTGTTAATCTTTCAGCTTGCAGCAGCCAAGACAACACAACTGTACTTTCACCTCATTTATCGTGCCCTTTTGCCTTGGCCACAGCTTAAACCAGCTCTGTTGCTTCCTTCCTCCTCTGTCCCCTGGGTCCTTGAGACATCCTGCAGGGTCTCATTAGCTTAATAACTTTAGAACAAAAGAATTCTGCTCTTGCAGGTTTTACTGCAGTCTCCCTGGTTCCACAAAGACCTTCCTGAAAACCTGGACTCTGAGGAAATCCCAGAGTCTGGGATAATACACGGAGTTTTAGCTTAAATCAAGAAAAACAGCCATTTGAATTAGTAACATATTCTTTCCATACTAAATACACTCTCGTCCAACAAGAAAAGCCGTAGTTTATGTCTGGATTTCAACTACAGAAAGATCTCCAGCTCAGCTGCAACACACCCACACCTTCCTACCAGAGACATCGAGCCACATGCTAAGCTGTGCAGAATGCACTGACGACCAGTCTTTAGGGAAACCTCAACCTGCCCTTGAGGGTGGCCACACATCTGAACATTCATAGCTCAGACATCCCTGTGCCTGCACCACAAAGTGGTCTAATTACCCTGCTCTTGCATGTCACTGAGCCTGTCAGGCTTCAAATTTTGTCCTCTGTGCCTGCAGAGGATCTCTGTTCAGGAGAAATGCCTTCATCCTGAGAACGCCACACGTGCTGTAGTGCAGGCCACCGGCTCTGGAGATCTCATCAGAGTGCCCTTGCTGCTGGGAGGGCAGGTGCTGCACCAGGAGCTGTGCAACGGCGCAGGCAGCGTGGTCACCGGCTGCTCTGCTCGCTCCCCGCCCCAGGCAACTGCACACGGTGCCCATGCCAGGGGCAGACCTCAGCAGGCCTTTCCAGGCCTGGTTCTGTTCCTCCCCTCTCACAGACTTGTGAAGAAGTGAAATCTCAGCTGTCAGGGGTTGGCGAGAGGAGCAGGGTTTCTAGGTGAGAAGAACAGGCCAAATGCTCTCTTTCTATCACCCTCCAATGTGCCAGCTTCACAAACCTGCTGACAGTCCTCAGGAGCTGATGACATTTTTCAAAACATTGATAAAAATAGACAAGCACTTCCCCCCACCATTGAAAAATCAACTATTTCCACAAAGCCCTTCTCCTCTCCACTCTTTCTTTGACCACCTTCACAGCCGATTCTTCTCTATCAAAACATTTCCGTAGACTCACCCCGTTCCGTAGAAAAAACACCCTGTCTTCTAGGGAGAGCTGACACCCCAACCCTTTAAGAGATTCTAACATTTTAATGGCAATTCCCATGCATTATAAATTCTGGTCCTGTCCCCTTAAAGAAGAACAACTCCTAGTGACTCCCCATGAAGAGAGGTGCTTGAGTGAGAGTTTAATGCAATGATTTAACCTAATGTAAATGAAGCCATTAGAACCTGTAACTAACACTGGAGATAAAGTTAAGTGCTCATTGAGCTCATAATTTCAAATTAAAAATTTATTTCTGTAACCTGAGTACATAACTTGCTATATATACACAGTGTCCTTTGGCAGTATGCAATAAATTGAACTGAATAAGTGTAATACCATTAACATTTTTTTTCTTTAAAAGATATATTTATTTCTGTACTCCTTGGACTGATATTTTAAGACCTATAATTAAGCCTCTGTTGGATATGAATGTACTAAGGTATTTATTTTAGAGGGGCAATCCAAATAACTTTACATAAGCAGGGATTAATATGCCCATTATGAGCCATTAGTTCACTTGGGAATAACCTTCAAGATGGGAAGCATTTTGGCTCTTATTCAATTTGAACTTAATGTACTTACATTCAGCATATGCCTACCTCCCCTGATGAACCAGAAGCAAAGTCTTTGACCAGATTATGGGCATGAAATCCAGCATCTCAAAGAATCAAACTCTTACAGATAAATGATGTTCTTGTGACAAGTACTGTGATATGTGTGAATAATCAGGTATCACAAGCAGAGTAACACCATACAGTTCTACCAGAACCCAAAATCCAGAGCAATTGAGATTGAACTCTTACAGGTGCTGGGTCTCTTCTCTTTATGAAATAATGGGCCTTCTTCCTAAGCTCCTCAGAAGTCTGCTTTGCTTTGTGTGGCTCTGATTTTGAAGAATTAAAAACTCACCATGCTAAGCTAGAGCTGTACAGAGATAATGTTGTAGAATTCATTTAGCACATGTGAATTCTGCTTCACAACCAAGGAAATGAAGCTTTAGAAGCCTCCAAAGACCTCAAGTGCAAGCAAGGGATGAAGTCAGCACTGCTAGAGTTACAGATGAATTGCAGTTCTACAACCTGATAGTGTCTTTGCATGCTTAGGACTAGCTATATGTACTACCAGTACCACCTAGGCTGCTGCAACAAGTCCAAGAACATGCCTTTATTTTTGACAGGTCTGTTTTTGAAATAAAAGGTCACAAATAAAAGCTATTCATGCTGCAAGCTCACAAACCCAAATGCAACATCTTTCAACTCCACATGAGCAAGTAGAATATTCTGGCACCAAGAATAATAAAAGAAAGTCACATCAGTGACTGAACAGCCATGAAGCTGGGTAGTCAAGGAGAGCCAGGAATGCACCAAGATTGTCTTTTGAGCTAGACAGCATTGAATTCTTTGGGATTCAACTCTCTGTGCTTTATTTGGCTTTCTTGATATTTTGGTACGTTCCTCAATGTCATTCTCCTCAGCTTATGTTGGACTATATCTGCTATCCTTTTGAGCCTGATTCATCTACAACTGAGCAAGAGACTCCAAAAGGAAAGAATAAAATGAGAGACTTACGACATTGGAACATTACGATGTAGAATGTGTCATCATATATGTTACAAGAAATACTGGTAGAAAACACTAAGTTAATATAAAGATTTTCCTAGTTGGAAAGAAACAGCGTGAAGTTAACACCTGGCCTCATTAACATGCATATCAAACTGCTTTCAAGATAAGTAACAGCATTCATGTAAACTGTTTAATGTAAAAGCAATCATGCAGAGACATACACGATCCAATTCATGCCAAGGTTTAATTTAATGTTTAGATCACAATTTTAGCTGTTTAAATTGAGTATCAAAAATAAATAATAACCAAACATAAATGGTGCATTTAGATCTGGTTTAATCTTCAAGATATATACAGCCTGGCAGAGGTACTCAACAATTTGGGATTCATGGCAAAAACACCCCCCAAATCCAGAGGTCCTTTAATTTGAAGAATTGTCTCTGGTTTATAGGAAACTAGGTTATTGCTTCCACTTTTTCCCCTCTGATCCTTCTTTCAGAATAAACTTTATTTCCTATAACTACACCATTACTTCAACTGAGTAGATATGAGTCCACTTTCCATCCTTCCCCTCTGTTTCTGCTATAAACTTTAGCTCACTTCAGCTCAAGACAACATCAGCCACACTGCAGTGCAAGAAACAGTCAACTCCAACCTTTGCTTTTGTCATTTACTACATTTTGACCACAACTGCTTGGATTTCTGTGATAGAGTCAGTGAAAAGATCCAGGAAAAGCCACAGCAGATATTATTCATGACATACTTCGCAGTTCTTAATGATTAAAATGCCATATTCAAAACCATCTCCCACCTTATAGCTTAACTAGAGAACAGATTTGACTGGCCTCCCCAGAAGCATCTTGAGTATTTGTTTACAAAATCTGACTTTTCAATAAAACACCCTTCTCCCTCAAACAAACAAACACCCAAACATCTCTTATATAAATAAAGTGTATTTTCAGGTTCTTTGCATTAAGTAACATCAAATTAATGACTTGTATACTGGCATAACGCCAGTACTCTGTTCCTACACACCCTGGGCTCTAATATTTGCATCTTGGTGCTTGCTATAAAATTCTTCTCTCCAGTTGAATAACTCAACAAATTGCTATGATGTACATAATATAGGTAATAAAGAGCTAGCAAACTTCACATGCACATTAAGGTAGCCAGCTCCCTCATAAGCTTTTTTTTTATCAATAATTGATAGACCAGTATTAACAAGCAGAAAAAGGTGGTGTAGCAAGTCATTTAGCACAATTCCCATCATTGCTTATATTCATTGAGGAAAGATGAAGATCCATGGAGCACAGCTTGTCCATAAATAAGATTGCTTATATGAGATTGGAAAGCCCTCATTAACACAAAGCAAGCCATGTAATTCCAAGATGAGCAATTGGAAGAGAAACTACCATGTGTGTGGTCTTGCACTGGAATGTTTGCAAATGGGATGAAATTCTTGAAATCTCAACTCACACAAAAAGAGTTAAAACTCACCACCTCCATGGGCTATTTTTTACAACTGCTAGGTTAAACACTGTGGCAGAGCTAAGGATGCCTCCAGACCACCAGTTCACATTAAAAGTGCAACACCTGAATTTTCACTGTAATTTACCTTGGGCTAACAGTGTAAAACCCCAGTTTTCCTCAAAATAGTAGAGCCATGAGGAAAGATACTCTCATCTAGGCTGTTCACAGTGATGCATTGGGGAAGGAAATGCTTAGAAAGGGAGAACTAGAAAACAGCTGGTCCTTTTACACTGACATAGAATCAAAGTTACTGCAGCTATGGCTGAGGAAGCAATACCAGAGGGGATCGATCCCACCTTCTGTATGTACCTCCCAGCAGCTTAGTGTTACACTAGGATGGCTGGCCACAGATGCAGTCCCCGGTGCTCTTTACAGCTTTCTGCATCTCCACTGCCTGGGGACAGAACAGTCTCTGCTCCCACAGGGAACAGAGCCTACAATTCTCTGGGCATCACCGGGACAAGGGAGAACTCGCTTGTTTACTGCGGGCAAACAGGAGAACCAGGCTGAAGCTGGCCCTGCTCTCTCAGGCTGCCTGACATGTATAAATAGTCACATCCTCAGAAGATGCCCATTATTGCTGAGTCTGGGGAGTAGCTAATTTTAGTCTGTAGCAGAGCTTTTAAAACAGAAATTCTTCATCAGCACAACCCTTCCCTGCTGGAAGATAACATCTCTTTCACCTGAAAGACAGACTTACATAGTTCCGTGTCTCTGGTGACACTAATGAGTTGCTGCTCTGGGGACGGCTCACTCAGATCCCTCTAGGTGACTTGCTTTAAGCTGTCAGCTGCTGGCTGCACCATAGCTCCCTGCTACCGAGTTAAATTCTCCAGGGCAGCACATTCTTTCTGCACTGTGCTTCCTGTATCTGCTTCTCCTCTTCTCAGATCTTAACTGTATTCTCTAAACTTAGACCTACCACAGGTCAGGCCATGAAGTGTCAGAGTGATCCTTAAATATGAATTCATTCTCTTCCTCCCACATAACCCTCACCTGCCATCACCTCCCTGAATATAGTTACCTTCACTTCATCTTCTCAATCCTCTACTCACACTTTGGTCTTTTACAGGCTTAGTAAGATGCAGATCTACTTTGAAATGTGACTTATGAAATTTTTCATAGGATTCTATGCTCATTGTCTTTGAGTGACTCCAGATCAGACACGTTCAGTTCAAAAAGGGAATGGGGGGAAAAAGAACTAAATCCAGCAAAGTTTCTGCCAGCTTGGGAGTTTGGTTGATATCCTGCCTTCCTCAAAGGGTTCTGCAGGATGAATCATGCATTTTGAACAGAAAAGGTTCTCTAACCTTGTCCACAGGGCTAGCTGGGCCAAAATCCAATCCAAACTGAGTAAACCATTAAAGCTATTAGATCTGATTCCACAGGCACAGGGAACCAATCCAGTGCAAATAGCATTTACCAAAGTCATCAGGCTGTAAATTCTGTTTCACCCAATGATTCTCTCATCCTGAAACTAGCTCCTAATCCCATCCATCTTCTCTCCTTTCAAAACCAGTGCCACTATTAAAAGCTGTCTATAGATAAACTCCCCTCTGGCTTCCATATCTGGTACCTTCCTCTACCTCATGCTGCTCCTTTCTCTCTTCTTCCTTATCTCCTGCATGCCATTTTCCATCAGTGGAGGCATATGTTTTCATGGTAGTGCCTGCTAAACTGCCTTCTAAATCATTGAGCAAAGCTGTGGGAGAGCAGCAAACGTACAAAGTTTTCATGGATCTTCATTTGAAAGCTTTGCTCTTTTTCCCTTTGAGTAATGTGAAGACTTGGTCACCGCATTTTTGCAATTCTAAGGGGTCTGTGTGCCATTCTGAACATGAGATCACGATCCCGTGAGATGCACGTTCTTCATACGGCTAAGGTAAGTTTTCCAAGCCACTGAGAACTAATCAAACTGTATGGAAATAAGACTGTCAGGGTAAACAGAGACAAGTGGCTGTCAGGTTCTGTGGTGTGCAACCACGGGAAAGGACTGTTTTGGGCTCAATAGGAAGTACAAGATTCACTGTGAGCCTTCTTTGGGCATAAAAGAAAGAAAACACAGATTGATACAAAGCTATAAAGAAGTCTAGAGGCATATGGACACTAAAACATCAGGCAACGATGACTGGCAAGTTCAAAAGTTATCAGCTGTGAGCAAATGAGAAGAAAAGCAAAGGGGTAAAATAAATAAAAGATAATGCAAGATCTTCAAAGAAAAAAAATTCAAGTCCAGAGGGCACATGGGGTGCTAGGAGTGAAGCAGACTGAGTGGCTCGCAGGGATAGAGCAGCCAGGGTAATCTTTTGAGATAGAAAAATGACATTCTCTAAAACGAGCTAAATTAATTATCTGCCTCAGCACTCCTGAAGGGGAAAAGAAGCTGACAGTAAATGACATGTCATATAATTCTCAGGGTGACAAGGAGGGGATCTAGCAGAGATGCAAGGGTTGAGGCCTATATATTCCTCCGGGGCTACTTGGCTGCCCAGGGCAAACCCTTCAGTTGATGAATACAGACAACATACCAATGGTATGCCAGCAGTGCTCTGTGATGGGGAAGGGTTCTGTCTGATCATTTTCATGAAGCTCAAGAAAATTTCTAGGTCTGATTCTCCTTTGCCACAGCTTTCACGTCTTCATTTCTGCCTGCACAAAGTGACTATGAAATTCTTCCAAATAAGAATTCTCCTTCTTTCTTGGTGGCAGCTCAACACTCCCGGTTCACAAGTACAAACGTCTAGACAAGGTGCAAAGAAAAAATTCAGGTATGAACTCATATTGCTATTCACAAGGGAAACAGGTCAGAAGCTTTTTCCAAAAAGTCATGTGAAATTACCAGAGGGGAGATGTGGCCTTCGCCAAGCAAGGTGCAGCCCCCGTGTGCTCCTGTTGCCTTGCTGCAGAGTGAAGGGGTTGCTGTCTTCCTGATCCTGAAGGGACCTCAATGGAAGATGGATTTCCAGGACAAACAGGGAAAAAAAAAAAAAAATTTAGATCATAGTCAGTTTTTCTCTCAGTATAATGTTAGCTCTGTTTTTCCCTTTTCCTAATTCACTTCCATTACAAAATAGCTCCCCTTAGTGACTGAGGGCACCCGTGCATGTATCCTGTGCAATGTGCTGTAACCACTCTCTGTTACACTAGAGATTAGTGACGGCCTCACTCCATCCCCCAGCCTCCAAACCAACAGCAACACTCCCATGGCAGAAAATTGCACCTGCAAGAACATGGTATAATCAACTTACTAGAGCTAAAACTGGGGTAAATAAAGCCGATTTATTAATAAATAAGGACACACCAACCTACCAAAAAGCAGAATGCAAAATTCTTTGTCACACCTTTCCAGATTTTAAGAACTACGTTAATGATCAAAGCCTGAGATAAAGATCAGCAAAACAAGATCTGATATAGACTTGGCATTACTGTGGCTTTACTTTCCTTAAGCACAGAAAGACTTTTGGATACCACAATACATAGATTGCAAGGTGTAACATTATTTAGAATCATGAAATGTGGAATTACAAGACAAGCCTTATCAAGATCTGTTTAACCACATTGGTAGATAAATCTTGCAGAAGTGATAACATACTTGCAGTAAAGCTCCTGGAAACTAATCCAGAAATTGTCTGTTCTTCTGCACAAGTCTGACCAATTCATTTATAAGCTGCACATTTTATGTCTCCAGTGTAGAAAACCACATTGTATTGCCATCATATACAATGCAAGCAGGCATAGTTGCTCACAGACGAACTTAAGGGTGGGAATAATGGATAAGCTAGAAAATACATATAAAGTAAATGTGAATATATTTAAGCAAAGCAGCCTCATTTCAGGCTCTTTGACTTCCCTCTTTTCAGATGTCAGTGAGCTGGAAGATCAAGGCAATTGCTCACTTTAGACACACTTAAGAAGGTAATCAATAGAGAAGAGAAAGTAATAATGCAATTTAATTTAATATAAATAGACTAGGATAATAAATCTCTCTCTACACTGAGATATAAGTCCTTTCCTATTATGCTTCATTCTATGCTTCTAAAAAGGTATGCGTGTGACTCTCTGATGAACTATGAGAAGCACAAAACTAATCTACAGAGGCATGCATGGAGCCACATGTGAAATGCTGTAACTAAGAAAGAGGTCATGCAGACAAGGATAAATTGTTCCTGTTAATTCCATTTTAGAGACATTCTTTTAGCTTTGCAGAAACTCAAGTGCACTACAAGCTTCACACAGCAAACTGACATATCTGAATATACTGGAAGTGCTTTCAGGGCTTATAAAAAGAGGGAAGGTGACTTTTTACATGGGCAGATAGTGATAAGACAAGGGAAGATGGTTTTAATCTCAAAGAGGAGAGATTTACATTAGATGTTAGGAAGAAATTCTTTACCCAGAGGGTAATGAGGCACTGGCAGAGGTTTCCCAGACAGGTTGTGGATGCTCCGTCCTGGAGGTGTTCAAGGCCAAGTAGGACAGGACCCTGAGCAGCCTGGTCTAGTGGGTGGCATCCCTGCCCATGGTGGGGGACTTGGAACCAGATAATCTTCAAGGCCCTTTCCAATCCAAACCATTCTGTGATACTACGATTTCTTCCACTGCCTCATCCACATGTCTGCCAGACAGAGCTGGAGGGGAATACTAGAACTAGGATTTGTCACTCTGTGCTTTTAGGGAGTTGTTTTGCCCATAAAGCAACTGTTAGTACAGTTGAAACAGCAACAGGGCTTGGAGCAGATGTTGGACACGAACCGTTGACAGGTAATGGGTAATTTAGTGTACCAAGAAACAGGTACCCTGTTTTTTCTTGACTTTTTACTGAGAGGTTTGTGTTGTGGCAAAAAGCACCACACTTAATGCATGCACGCTGCAGCATTCAATATTGAATGCCAGAGAATAATGGAGAATTGATCAACTTTTGTCTCCAGCACAACATGTCCTTACATATTACCATCCTGAAATTATTGATTAGCCTGGGATCCAGCTGATCTTACACTGAAAGCTATTTTTGTGCAAAATTCAGAGTTTTCTTTCTGTTTAGGAACGAGAGCCACTTAACTTCCCTGGACACTGATTTTCTGGTACCAACTGCAGCAGCCAGGAGCATGCAAAGCTTTGTTATCTTATAGCATATTGGATATGCTGGACCCCAGGATGGTCCAACATCAGCTTCGAGTAGAATTTTAATTTCTTATATCCTAAAACCTTGTAAAACAATAATAATTTCAATGTTCCTGTATTATGCCCCAGCTGTCTCTTGTACTTTCTTCATCCCTGAATGATCTTTTTGGATTGGAAGAATTTACAGTGTACATTATGCGGTTGAAGTGTGTCTTCTTGGCTTCCTTACCTTGCCCTAGAGTAATGTCTTTTCAGAGATTTCTGTACCTTCCTGTATTAGTAAACTTCTGATACATACTGGAGTCGGTATACTTGCCTCTGTTGTAAGCACAGATCTGAAATGCAAATGAGCTAGATCAGCATATTTTGTTACTTCTGACTTTGGGATTTTGGAACCTGTGGCTATATTTTGTTTCATTTTTCCTGCCCCCCAAGCAAAAAGTGCAGATTTTTCTCCATCGCACTAAAATGATTCTCCCTGTGTTTATTCCTGCCCAGAACTGTTCAGAATTTAAACTGTTCTCATCTCAACCCAGAGGTTGAACCCTTTTTCTTATTCTCCTCCCCCTCCCACAGCTGTGTGTACTTAGTTACTGGCTGGGGTCAAGCTGCAGCAACCTTTGTAAGAGCTGTTCATAACCTGGTAAGTGTTACATAAGATTCACCCCTGGATTCTACTAAAACCGGTTATTTTTGCCTTTTTCCTCCTTGGATTTTCTGTAGAAACCAGATGCAACATAGTGTTCATACAGACTGATTAACAAGTAGTTTAGAGAAGGAAGGACACAGCAGTTCACTTCTTGCCCTCTGTCCACTTACTTTTGGATGGGTTTTTTTTCTCCTTACTTACTAGTCTACTTGACGCCTGAAACAAGACCATTTCAGCCGCTTCCCTGGAACGCCGCAGAAAACAGTTAAGAAGTGTTCTGGACGTGACTAGAGCTCCTGCGATCACAAAAAGCAGGCGGGCGGCAGCAGCAGCAGCAGCGACGACATTCTTCACGCTGCCAAAGCGCAAACCTACGGGCGGAGCACGGAAAGCTCGGGGAGACGCGGGGGCCGAGGGACGAGCCGGGGCCGGAGCTCTGCGGGCTCGCAGCGGCGCTGTGGCGGCGGGCGGGCGACACCGCGCGGCCACTCCGGCGGGCCCCGCGGCCAAGCCCCCCGCCCGCACCGACCGCCCGCCCCTCGACGGCAGCGCCGCGACACCTCGGGCTCCCTCTCAGAGGTCTCCGCCGGGATTAGTCCGCGGGAAGGCCACCATGAGAACCGGAGGATCACAGGATGGCTTGGCGTGGAAGAGCCCTTAAGGATCGCCTCATTCCACCCCTCTGCCGCGGGCAGGGGCACCTTCCACTAGACCAGCTTGCTCAAAGCCCCATTCAACCCGGCCTTGAACACTTCCCGGAATGGAGCATTCACAACTTCTCCGGGCAACTTCTGCTAGTGCCTCACCACTCTCAAAGTAAAGAGCATCTTCCTAATATCTAAACCAAACTCATCCTTTCAATTTAAAGCCATTCCCCTTCGTCCTGTCACTCCATGCCCCGGTAAAAACTCCCTCTCCAGCTCTCTTGTAGCAACTTTAGGTACTGGAAGGTGCTCTTAGGCCTCCCCAGAGCCTCCTCTTCTCCAGGCTGAACAACCCCAACTCTGTCAGCGTGTCTTCATAGGAGAGATGCTCAAGCCCTCTGACCATCTTCATGGCCTCCTCCAGACCGACTCTGACAGGCATATTATTCTTATTTCAGCGACCCCAGAGCTGGATGCAGTACTCCAGGTGGGGTGTTGTTATCCACCAAAGCCTTAGCACTAACTCGAGATCTTACAGCTCACTGCTACTGGCATGGCATTTGTGAGCTACAGAAAGCAATCACTTGTGAGCACAAAGCATGATTTACAAAGAACTCCATCCCTCCAGCTCCACCCTCCAGCTGGCACCTCTGTGTCCTCTCACTCCACCTTATCTCCCTCCCTCTCACAATTTCTCTGAGTTCTACTCATGTTAGGGCAAGAAAAGTTGCCCAGCCTGAAGATAAAACGAGAACTTCAGTTGCACCACGATCTTAAAAAAACTAGATTCTGATTTATTGCTAACCATTCTCTGCTGGGCCAACAAATAACCTGACTCACTAAGCACCTATTCAGGCCAGTATTTAACAATGTTTCTTCCTTTCCTTCCCCTACTACAGGACACTTGGAGAGGGCTCTGCACTTTTAAGGCTGATTGACAACTATAGGTAGCTGATCTACTATAGGCAGCCATTACCTTGGAAGTAAGAGTTTCCAAGCCAGACCTTTACTTTGTGTGCCTTAAGGTTTACCCCACACCAAGTTTGTCATATTCAGCTGACTTAGCTGATCTCTCCCTTTACTGAGAAACAAAAACCTCCTCATATGCAACATTTTCATTAAATGCAATGGAATTCTCAATGTTCAATACCCCTTGCACTATCTCAGAAACAGTGTTTGCCTCAAGCAGCCACAGGCAGTGTTGCTAATATTTCAGAGATCTGTTGTGTCTCTAGGAAACTTCCCAGGGCTTCCCTGATACAGGAACCCTGCCCCAGACAAAACTGACTAAGTTCTTCAGACCAGGCCAACTACTAGCAAGCCAAGGAGAATCACAGTGTGACAAGACTGGGCAGAGCAGGAACGAAAAGCTTCAGGCAGTTGTGGGCAGCTGCCTCAGCAAGAGGGAGAGGGACTGTGGAGCCTGGGGAAGGGAGAAACCCGGCTCAAGTTCACACAGAGCTTTCATCTGAAGCAAGGGAATTTTCATCTTAAGTGAACAGTTCAACAGACTCGATCCAGTCACTTCCATAAACCAATCATGGCATAAACCATCTCAATTAATAAAATTGGCTTCTAATGGAATGTTATCCTGAGATAAACTGTCTCCAACCCTTGAACCCATAGTAAATGTTTAATGCTCCACTGAAGCCCACAATGAAGTTCAGACAGTAAATCAAAAGGACAAACTTTCAACAAACCTATTTTCATCAGGCAGAGGTCCAGCAAAATTTCTTCAGTGACATTTAAAAGAGAAACATTTGTCATCGCATCAGGGGCTGCACAAAACTGCAAAAGCAGGTAATTCCCTGGGCACCAAGGCATGTACCACCACCTGAGCAGGGAACACTTGCCTGCTCTTAGGGTCTGTACACAGGGCTGGTGCCCTGTGCATACCTCCCAGGGAGGCATGGGGAACTAGGAAAATCCACTGTTAAAACACACCTCATTTTCAGGGACTTCTCACTGAAGAAGGGAGCTCTCAGTCTCCTTTACTATATATCCTGGGCAGGGCTGGCCTGCCAGGAAGTATTTTGACTTTGAGGTGGTTAGGTCTATGCCACATAAATCTCAGTGGTCACTCAGCTGGCAAAGGATGGTAAATGCCCAGCTACAAATCTCTGTAATGCCTCTGCACTCGAGGCACAACGAGCCTGGGCAGCGGATCCGCCCCACCCACCTGGGCTGCAAGAAGAGCATGTGCACAGTGGGTGCCAGCCAGAACAAGTCATCTCTTTTGAGACATTCACTGTATCATAGACATGTTCAAAGGTTGTTCCAGCCCTCTGCCACTCTTCTCCTCCACCTCCTGGACCTCCCCTGCACCCAAGCTCAACTAATCTGCTCAGTGTCCCTGTGAGTCCACAGGACTGGGCAGCTGAGCACATTTTGCTGCTCCCATCTCACAGCCCTCTGTGGGAATCTGTCAGCATCAGTACAATCAGGGGTGGGGAATCACTATTTGTGTGCCAGTTTGCTTCCCTTCCCAAAACCGTTCCAATTTAGAGGAATAGGTATCTTAAAACACCCTTCTGTGCAGGAATTCATTCCTCTTACCGATCTTGAAGAATAAAGTAGCCTCTAGGACCCTTGCACCCACATTACCAGTTGGCTCAAATACAGTAAGCTTCAAGAACTTAAGCCCTTAATCATGGGGAACCCAAATGGCTTTTCAGGGAAATTCATTTTCTTGTCTATTTCAACAGAAAGTCTTCACATAACTGAGGTGACACGTTTATTTGATGGATGCTGTCACAACACTCAGCCTTTTCACACTGAAGATGGATAGCTTCTAGAAATAGGTAAACGTCATTCACCTAAGAACTGGGATCCTGGCTTCAACAGAATAAACAGACCTTTCCTGCACTTACTGACCACTGAAGCATTTCCTGGGCACAACAGACTCCATCAGTGCCAAAGAGAGAAGGTCACTGAACAAAGAGAATCTCAGAGCAGCAGTGGGTACTAGCAGTAGCCAGCTTTACTCACAGGGGTAAAATGACACTTCCTAGAGAGAATCCCTTCAGTTCCCCCCGGTCTAGGATGACTTTTAATTCAAGAGGATGGAAGAATGTTTATAAAACCATCACAGCATTGCAATTACCAAATCTACATGCAGCAGATTTTCAGAATAGGAACAGTAACCATTTTTTTATTTGGAGAGAGTTCTGAAAGTGACAGATTGTTTTACTTTGTGCCTGTCTCTCTGTTGTTATCTGCCCCTCATGTCTCAGCACTACTTCTGCATTCATCAGCAAGGCCAGTTAAAAATCGCCTGAACTGCCATTTGACCAAGTGCTTATCTGCACAACTGCACAACCCATACCATCAGTTAGGGAAAAACAATTTCCCCTGGCTACTAGAGACAGCCTAATTACCTAATCTGACAGGTTATTAATGGTTCAAGTCAACAAAAAGTATAACGGATGCTGATAAGCACAAGCTGCCTGGACATTTGGCACGTACAACCCAGCTAGAAATCACTGCTGTGAAAAGCTGCCACTGGCCACAGGACTAAATTGTCTGATCTCTCAGGGTTTCATTTAACAGGTCTATCAACATGATAAAGAGACAAACTAGCAAGTTTAGTCCATTAATGAGGACTGTGAAACAGCCTAACAGTATAAAAGATATTTATGTTGCGGGTTAATGTAAAAAATAAATTTCTGCTTCATTTCTTGATAATTGCAATACCCTACCATTTTACCGAGCTACTTTGGGGACAAAAATCATGTTATTTTACGTACTAGGAATGAGAGTGGTACAGGCCAAGGTTCACAAGGAAACAGGCAGCAAGAGTCAAGACAGAGCCCTTGCTTGAAGTATTATCAGCCCTCCCATAACTCACCACAAGTGCTGCACTATTTCATGAGTCTGTTTTAAAGACTCAATTACTAGACTCACATAATCCCATCAGAATCTCAGGTTTTCATTTTAAAGAGGAAAAAGCGACCTATTCCTTGCAGTTACTGACAGCAGTGGACATAGGTGTATCCTGAACAGCTCCAAGCCAGATAGCACACAAACAAGAACTCATGCTACCAGTTATTTATTGTAACCTCAGGGTTTTACAGGCCACGCTTGTAACCTCTTGGCACCTTTCCCCTGAGGTGTAAATGCCTTGGTGCTAGCAGCATTGAGGCATTAAATGATGAAGAGAAAGAAACAGATTTGTCCCATAGGCTTCAACTTGCAGTTAGCACATTGCAACACTGACAGTCGCTGAAACAACTGCACCACAATAGCAAACAGAAGCTCACGCCTCCAGCGCCCATGAGACAGGTTTTTCACAGAAACTACTTAACTTCAATCTGGTTCATTGAATTTTCTTTTTTCCAGTTAAGTAGAACATCTTTCATTGTGTTTTGTTGCACCAATTCCCTGTGAGATCTTTCATCCACCTCTTCTGAATTTAGTCCGCTTCTTTGCTTAAGCATCCATTCTCTATTGCTCACGCAATGAAAGTGCTTTAGGGGGTTACCTGAGCAATCAATACTCCAGTAGACCTTATGTATGTTTTGAGACATGTCCCCTCATTAAGCAAAACTTTACACCACTGAAATATTTACCTCTACATCTCTGCAGATCCCCAGCATCATGACAGCCACACCTTGAAAAAGTATGAGAAGAGACACCTACCCACTTAAGTGCGCCCTGAATAACATGTTTGACTGACATGTAACATGAATATACTTCAGTTCAGGGAGTTGCACATTTATAACAGCTTGTACTCCCTGAAAATAAAAGTCCCCGTGGTTCACTCAATGCTTGCATTGCTTAGAGCACTTTAGGCTTAAAGCCCAGCTTCTAATCCAGATAAAGCAACTATTGATTTCCTTGGATGGTTTTCCTCTGCCAGCAGTAAAACTACAGATATCTACATAAGCTTTCTGCAGCAAACTCAAATTCTTTAAACCGCAGCAAAGAGAAATGCAAAGCAATTTTGCTTGGAACTGCCAAGTGAACCACATCAAAATCAGAGTGTTTCATTAATGTTAAAATCTTTCACTGCTGTTGTGGTTTAACCCCAGCCAGCAACTAAGCACCACACAGCCACCCAGTGGGATGGGGAAAAGAATCAGATGGGTAAAAGTGAGAAAACTCGTGGGTTGAGATCAAGCGAGTTTAATAGGTAAAGCAAAAGCCATGTGCACAAGTAAAGCAAAACAAGGAATTCATTCCCCACTTTCTAAGAACAGGCAGGTGTTCAGCATCCCCAGGACAGCAGGGCTCTATCACACACAACCGTGACTTGGGAAGACCAACACCATCACTCCAAACATCCCCCCTCCTTCTTTCTCCCCCAGCTTTATTGCTGAGCATGAGGCCATGTGGTCTGGGATATCTCTTGGGTCCATTGGGATCAGCTGTCCTGGCTGTGCCCCTCCCCAGCCTTCTGACTGGTGGGGTGGGGTGAGGAGCAGAAAAGGCCTTGGCCTTTTCTTACTTCTGGGTAAGTTCTGCTCAGTGACAACAAAAACATGCATGAATTATCAACACTCTTTCCAGTAATAATCCAGATCATAGGCCCATAAGAGATAATGCGAAGAAAATTAACTCTATCCCAGCCAAAACCAGCACAACGACCTCTTCAAAAACCCAATACATCTAGCAAACACCAAAGGTTTGTATTATCCACAAGACTATAGGTGACATTGGAGGTTGCAGACATTAAACGGATATAATTATGGCAAACAGAGAGGGGAAGTCATGATATAACCTTCAGGATGTTATTAGCCTCGTATACCACTGTTTAGGCAGTGATGAAAGCATTGCTTAACAGAAACTATTACTGGAACAAAGAGGCATTCATTCTGTTATGTTAGGTTCTGTATAAATGAGGTAAACCTGTTTCTTTTTTTCTATAACTGGGTAACACAAGTCATCAGCTGTAACCACAACAAAACTGCTCACCTGATGTTCCTCACTTGCCTCTCAGTATCTTCAAGATCAGGCTTTGCACCAGTTCACTACTGCAGAGTGCCTGGGGTTGCTGGAGGCTCTGGGCACTCCACAAATATGCTTCCAACAATGTGCAGCCCAAGGCAAAGACATGAAGCCAACCGTGCACAGCCAGTGAAGTCCCCTTCAAACCAGGCTGCTGGATCCCCAGATGACATTGCATACTGCTCCCTTCTAAAGACAAAAAAAAGAGTAAATTCTTCTGTAAGGGCATAAACAATTCCAGAAAAAAGTACATTATCAAAAGTGAAATTATGAAGTCCAAGAAAACACAGGATCTTTACAGAGCCTNAAGCCTAGCCATGATGATGATGATGAGTTCTCTATTACTGTTCCTTTTGTCACTTCTACAGTAATAATGCACATAATTTCCAACAAAAAGGATCTCTGAACATCTACATAAATATTTTTTATGCTCTAAGGTCAAGAAAGCTAACAGATCACAAAATGAGTGCATTTTCTACTACTGGATTACAAACCTGCAAAAGACTCAGGAACATATAAAGGAAAAAATACACCAAGTGGCATGAAGATCTGCAGGAGGTGGCATAAAAACTTTAACCAGTATTAGGCAAACAGCCCTAAGCTGTTCTTTCGTGTGCACATGTAAAAATCAATCAACAGAGCATATACGTAACTATATGTCACCATTCTGCATTCCCTGACTGTTGGAAAGCTACAATATAATACATTTAGTCTTGCTGTAAAAACCTGTTTGCTTCAGGGCTGTGTTCTGATCTCAGAAAATCTTTCACTTTCACGCTGTTTGAGGTCACGTCAAAAATCTCATTTAATCTTGTCAAAGGATGCCAAGGAAAACGAAGACACTCAGCTTCCCTCACTGTTACAGGCAGCTTTCCCCCAAACTTTTTTTACATTTCTACATGTACCACAAGAGGGAGCGCAGAGTTCACCTTCCTTAAACTCTCCACCCCAAAACAGGTAGAGAGAAGCAGTTCGATGTAATTACCTACGACTAAAGTCAGGCTAGGAGTTAACAGTGATTTTATACAGCACACAGGCCTTCAGACAATGAAAAAAGCCAGCTTTTTACTTTGAAAAGGTCTTGACATTCACACCGTGAGGAGCTCTCTTCAAAGCCAGCAGATGCTGCAGAGCTCACCTGAGGAACACACAGGGTGACGCCACACGATGGCAAAATCAAGACAATCCTGATGGGAAGAAACCTGCAGGTTCATCATAGCAGTGTGAACAGAACATTTGCAAGAAATTGATAAGCCTTTCCAAGCATATCAGATACGTGGGGGGAGCAAGGACAGATGAGGAAACTAAACACTTTTAACTGCAGGTACTGCTCTTAATAGCAGTGTGCTGTGATTTCTCATTAAAACAATATCAGAAAATAGCTCCCTAAAAAAAAAAAAATCCCCCTGAACCTCCTCTTCTGCAGCATATATGACAACAGAGACTGTACAAGCTTGCAGTATAGGAGAGTCTCCCTGATCATTCCTTCTCTCTCTCTCCTACCTACCTTCTCCCCCAGTCATCAAAACTCTTTTTAAGTAATACAGTTATGAAACTGAATATTATAATGTTTAGAAATAGACATCTTAAATCCAGGTAGTTACAGGTTGCTCCTGAAATATTATGACACCACTGCTAAAAGCAACAGCTACTATCCTGTTCCAGCAGGACAATCAAGCAGATGCTTAAGTCCATTGACTTTCAATCTGTAGCAGTTCCAACAAGACCATTATTACCACTGGTATCAAACACAGCAACTTACATATCCTTAAACACTGCTGGATAAAGATGGACTAAATCCAGACACAGATTTTCTAGGCAGAGGAGAAAAAGAGAACCGAGTTCTCTGTTTCACACTTACCTTCCGCTTGGATAAGGTTACTTGGCTGTAGCTATCCAACTCTTTGCTCAGATCCAGGCTGCATTTGTGCCATCCTTCACAATTAGTTTCCAACATGTGGATGAGGGGTTTGCTCAGCTCATATCTCAGCCGCTTAGTTCTTTCCTTTTGATGATTCACTCCATTCCAACTCCCCAAAGCTAATTACAGAATAATTTTATGCAGCCTTTGCTGTTCAGAACTAGTTCATAAAATAAAGCTAAGTAACTAATACCAGTATCTCTTCCATGCTTTCAACCTGTAGAACTAAGTCACCAACTCTTCACAATTTAAAACCACAAACAGGTGCCCTTTTGTTTCTAATACCCCTGTGGAGTCCTAAGTCAGCTCAGCTGTAGACAACACTTACTTCCCTCTGTTATTGACAGCAGCTGTCACAAACACCACCAGTGGCAGTCTCCAGGTGTTTGCTGTTACCAAGTGTGCCACAGTTCAGAATGAGGTGATTAGAGGGAAGGATTCCTCTTCTATGAGGAAAGGTTGAGAGAGTTGGGACTGTTCAGCCTGGAGAAGGGTTCAGGGTGACCTAACTGCAGCCTTCCAGTACCTGAAGGGAACCTACAAGAAAGATCAAGAGAGATTTTTTACAGGGCGTATAGTGATAGGATGTAGGAAATGGCTTTAAACTGGAACAGAGTAAGTTTAGGTTAGATATTTGAAGAAATTCTTCCCTGTGAGGGTGGTGAGGCACTGGAACTGGTTGCCCAGAGAAGCTGTGGCTGCCCCATTCTGAGAAGTGCTCAAGGCCAGGTTGGATGGGGCTTTGAGCAGCCTGGTCTAGTGGAAGGGGAGTTGGAACTGGATGATCTTTAAGGTCTCTTCCAACCCAAACTATTCTATGATACCTTTCCAGCTGAACACAATCCAGGCCTGATTCCCTTTGCACTTGCACTGTCATGAATCAGCGGCAGAACTGCTGTGGTCAGAAATGTGCTATAAACCCCTGAGCCCAGTCAGACTGTACCTCAATAAATCCCACCAAAGGAGTTCCCAAATCACTCTATTACCAAATGCAGAGTTCTCTGATCCTTAAAAAGACAAAAAAATGAGTCAGAGGAGCAATCCACAAAACAGTGCAGGAACCTCAGTACAGCTACATCTGTTTTGTACTAAATATCTAGGGTACTATTGAATAGCTGTGATCCAACAGGCACGCTAAAAGTAATGTACTACTACTACTTTTACCTATTGACTGGCTGCTTCACTTACAGTTTTGATAGGAGAACAGATGCTATGGATTTCTGCAGTTTTGCCTCCTATAAAATTTTTAGTGTATTGAAGTGGGTGTATTAAAGGGACAATCTGATAGTTCAGTCAAAAAGGCTGAACATGGGCAACCACTTTATACACACAAAACAGCCCACCACCTTTCTACCACAATTCCATCTCAACATGCCTCAGCTCCCCATGATGGCAGCAGCAAAACTGTTATAAAGAAATAAGATGAAAGAGCAAATACTTACTCCAGTTGTGGAAGAGTGAGGCAGAGATTATAGCAGAGCCCCTCTCGCACATTACTAGACAGTTCACAACTCTCTGAATTTTCTGTGACTTCAGTCCCTGTCTGTAAAGTGAGTTGGAATTATTCACAGTACCCACAGCGTTTGGGAAGAACTGGGCAGCTCCATAACTGCATAAAGGAACCCCAAAGAACCTCAGACAATACTGAATAACACATCTGGTAAAGACTCGTTTCTAAAATAATCACGGCAATTAACTCACCTACAGAAAAAAATAATCAGAAACAGATTTTTCAGTGATCATTTTGAAGCAAACACAAGTTTATATTCAGGGGTTAAAAAGGGAAAATACTAGGTGTGTATTTTCTGGGTACAACCCATTTTACAATCATAAATGGATAAAAGTCAGCTATGAAGTATTTTAAGCACAGCTTTCTCAGAGGTAATTTATTAGCAAAGGCAGTATGACTATTCCAGTGTTACATAAGCATAAATGAGGCATGTAGAAACAGTGATTTGTCCCAGTGGGCCAGCAAAGGAATGAGGAATGTGGTCTTCCAAGTCTAGTCTAACATTCTGTCCAGTCAGCCCCTATATAAAGTAATTTGGGAAAAAAAGAGAGTAATTTTCACTCAAGGAATGTGCAACCATGACAGACAACTGTCACCCCTCAGAAAGCGTCAAAAATGAACCCTTAAACAGAGATATAAACTGGTTTGTTAATCCATTATCCGGCACTTTCTAAGAAAAAAAAATATTGAGTTGTTTTTATTTATTCCTGGACTCGTCGGACTCTAGGCTTTACCAGTTTTTAAGTTTTTCTCCATAAAAGCAAAGTCTAGAAACTTTGAGAAGTCAAAACATACATTTTTTCCTTTTACAAGAGACGAGAGCCTCCTTTAATTGTGACCCAAAAGGGGATGGCTTTAGTAGACCCAGTAAATATTATAATATCATAACAGTACTGCCAAAGGTATCCATCTAGCAAAGAGCTTGTCACTTTTCATCTAAAGGGTTTGAGAAATAGTTTGTTACACAGGCTGCTGAGAGAACACTCAGGTTTAGGTTGTTCGAGGTATCTCTCACAATATTTTCATATAATTTCAACAGGAACCTCTTACATGCCAGTCCTTCGTGAACAATCTCCTTCAAGAACCAAATGCACAAAGGGAAGACTGAGGCTCTCGCTCTATTGGCCTGCATAAATTCCAAAGTCTGCAGAGGGGGAAAGAACAGATCTGAAACTGAGCCTGCCAAGAGATTTGGATGTGGACACAATGGAAGGGCATCTGCTTGGGGCAGGTTGGTCAGAATGAGCTCAATGACAACAGTGTCCCCCATCTCAACACAAATGGCTTCTGCAGAGTTAGTCAGCAACACCTCAATTCTTACCTCATTTGTCTTCCAGCTAATACTTTGCTGGGCTCTTGAATATGCAGCACAGAAAAAGAAAGGGAAGCTGAATTGCCATGTACTGCACACACATTTTCTTTCCAAGCAGTCAGGTATGCCTAATCAGCAAAAAGCACTTACATTATTTCCAGAAGTTATTAACTGAAATGGGAAACGAGCTTACTGTGATTCCATTACAAAAGAGTTACTGCACTCAGGTGCAGGTGGTATAATAAGTACCAATTGGCTTGAGAGAACTTAACTATGCCAGCTAAGGCTTTGTCCCACAACATTCAGTCTTGCAGTTCCCCAGTACTTACAGGATTGCCACACATAAGATCTAACCCTGTAAAAAGAAAGAGAGGTTCTGATCTTCAAGTTCACCCAGATCTTCAGGCCGCAGTGTACAACAGAAATAGAATGAGACACCAATTGTATTAATAAGCATATGAAACAATCTGAAGAGTATTAAAGTGTTCAGCATTTTTCAGGATGTGGTTCCTATAACATCAACCAAAGCTGACTCCGAGTTCTCATCAGAATCACTTCTGCTTTTCCCTAGTTTTGCACTTAGATCTCTCAAACAGCTATCTTTCTTCTTCAAGCCAATAAAGATTCGGGCTGAGCTGTCAAACTAACTCCTTGGACTTTTCTTCATGAAACTTTTTCTATTAATCTCATCATATTTTATCTCAGAACTTTCTTTCATTATAAATACGGTCAGGCTCTGTTTTCTAGGCCTAAGTACTAAACTTAATTAAAATGCATTTATGTATTTAAAGCACTATAAAGAATGCTGAAGCACATTATCAACACACCAAGAAACATTTCAAGCACAGCAAACAGTTCCCCTCATGCAATTGCAACTCTGCTGTCATCCACAAACACACACATATGCTTCCTTTCATCTTTCAAACACTTTGTGGACAAGGTGAGCTTTATGAGTCATCTGTCACATTTTACTTTGTATGGGAGTCAAAGAAAACCAAGAAAGCAGTAGCAACAAGGTTGGTTAAACGCGAAGTGATGAAAATGTCATTTAGATCACACTCTTTTGGGGCATTTTTCAATGGCATTAGGCAGCAACTACAACACAGGTTGTTCACCTTATGACCAGACACAATACAAATCCAAATTACCAAATTAAAAGTCAGTCAGCAGTGTGTGACTTGCCTGAGGACATCCAAAAAATACAGCTGTGTGGTGGGTTGACCTTGACCGGACACGAGGTGCACATCAAGCTGCTCTGTCCCTCCTCTCCTCAGTAGGACAGGGAGGGGAGAAGATAAGCTGAAAAAAGTTAATGGATCAAGATAAAGGCAGTTTAATAATGCAAAACCAAAGGCCAGGTATGGAAGCAAAGGAAGACAAAAGATTTATTCTCTACTTCCCATCAGCAGGCATTGTCTAGCCACTTCCTGGGAAGTAGGGCTTCAGCACACGTAGGAGTTACTCCGGAAGACAAATGTTTTAACAACAAATGCCTCACAACCCTTGTCCTTTCCCTCAGCCTTTATTGCTGAGCAGACACCATATGGTCAGTCGGGGTCAGCTGTCCCAGCTGTGTCCCCTTCCAAGACCTTGCCCACCTCCACCATCCTGGGTGAGGTGACAATGTTGCAGAGAGAGCCCTGATGCTGAGGAGCGCTGCTCAGCAATAGCCACAGCACTGCTGTGTTACCAACACCGTTCTACCTGTACACAGCACAGCCCTATGGGGGCTGCAGTGGGGAAAATTAACTCCCTCTCAGCTAAACCCAATACAGTCTCCACCCATCATTCTATAATATTTGTATCATGCTCAGGTCCCACATAATTTAATACATATATATGTTCTAACCATGTCATTGCATTTAAATCTCATTACTTAAATCCCTTCTTACCAACATATACAACTTGTACTACACACTTAATCCATCTTTACACCCAATACACAGTTTTATAAATTCTCATTAACTAATATCCCCTGTTGTTTAACACTAAACTAATATTCTTGTGTTAACCAGCCAAGTGGCTTCTGCTAAATTTATATCAAATATTTCTGTGCCCCACTGCCTAATGATCTCAACATAGTCTTTAGCAGCCCATTAAATCTCTCATTCTTTCCAGAGGCCTGTGGGTGATAGAGCATGAGATACACCCCCAAATCGCTATGTTTCTCTGCCCACCAAAGCTGCTCTGTCACTCCCCCCCTCAGCTGGACAGGGTAGAGAAAATATAATGAAAGGCTCATGGGTGGAAATAAGGACTTGGAGATATCACTCACCAGTTACCATCACAGGCAAAACAGACTAGACTTAGGGAAAATAATTTATTACCAATCAAATCAGTGTTGGGTAATGGAAAAAAAAATAAAATCTTAAAACACCTTTCCCACTCTCTTCTTTCTGAGCTTAACTTCACTCCCACATTCCCTACCTCTTCCCAGCACAGAGGGACAGGGAGGGGGGGATTGCAGTCAGTTCATCACATCTTGTCTCTGCCGCTCCTTTCTCCTGAGTGGGAGGACGCCTTACACTCCTCCTCTGATCCAGCCTGGGGCCCCTCCCATGGGAGACAGTTCTTCATTAACTGCACCAGCATAGGTGCTTTCCATGGGGTACAGTACCTCAGGAACAGGCTGCTCCAACGTGGGTCCCCTCCAGGGTCAAAAGTCTTGCCAGCAAAACCTTCTCCAGCGTAGACTTCTCTCTCCATCTTCCCTCATCTTTCATAAAGGCAGCCTACTTTTTCGAGGATTAGCATCAGTAAGTGCTTTCCCAACCTTCTTATCTGAAGGTGCTGCAGGAACAGGTTCATGTAGGTGTTGCTTCAGGCCAAACATGATTTTTGTAGTGAAGGGAATGAAGTTGAGGGCTGACTCAATGAAGAGCCCTGCAGTAGAGCAGTGAGACAGCAAGGAGGTCTGTCAGTAACGATGACAGAAGCACTAAGCACCTACATAGCCCCAGTGAGGTGAGAGGAGGACAATAGGAAAAAATAATTTGCTCATGGACTACAATGCCGGAGGAACCAAAAGATTATTCAGCCAGACATCTGGTATAAGACAAGTCACAGATTCAGAAAATATGCCCGCACTGAAAGCCTTTACATCTTCAGCTAGAACGTAAACTATCGAGCCTTGATGCAAAGACAGACAGAGAACACAGAAAACCACTACCTACGTTGTTTCAAAAGTTAGTTATAAATCCACAGATCTTTAAATCTATATCTGATTTCTAATCTAAATTTGTCTGGCTTCAGTTTTCAGCCACTGCTTTTTAGGTTTGGGGGTTTTTTAGCCCCTTTCTGCTGCACTCTCTCTAAGACACTCTAGAAAGTAGTATTTCATTCTCAACCCTCAGGACTGAGAAATTTCATCATCTAAGTTATGTCAGTCTCTATCAGTACGCCACAGTAAGATCACAGAACTGCTGAAAGTCTCTCTTTGCAGGAAATAGTTTCCAGACCTCCTGTTGAGGAATCATTGCTGTAACAGCACCGACAACAGAATTCTAGCAGGAGTGGAATCAGAGATCTCCAGGAAAAAGGGCTCGGGTTTGTGCCCTTCCCCTGCACCTGCTGGCACACGGCACTTTACAAGATCAGTCTTTAAACGCTGAATTCAACAAGTTCATTGGAAGCAATAAAGACAAACTAGTGGTCCATCTCCCTTTGTGTGAGGGAGTGATCCCCCTCGCACTCTCGGGGCTCAGCCGGGGCTGTCAGGCCCCGCTGCCGATCCAGCCGCACAACTTTGATGCCTTAGGCATCGACTTCACCGCAGCCGCTCCACGCCCTCGAAGAGGCCTTGAAAAAGTTACCGCCGGCCCGCGGGAGCCGGCGCTAAGGCCCGAGGGCAGGGCAGGGCACGAAACCAGGGCAGCGCCCTGCCCCGGGGCTGCCCCGACGGGGCGGCTCTCCCTGCCCCCGGGGGAGGCGGCCCGGCCCCTGCGCTGCGAGCGGGGCCCGGCGCGTCCCACCCCCGGCCTTGACGCCACGCGCTAATGAAATGCTAATGCCGGGGCGCGGAGCCGGGCGCTGCCCGCCACCATAAAACCGGGAGCGGCGCGGGGGCCCTGCCCCGCCGCCAGCCCGCAGCCATGCAGAGCGCGGCCCC